>LKNJ01002394.1:41184-65343 GCA_002120245.1 Maccullochella peelii | reverse complement strand
CTGAAGGCTCTGGCTCCCATTCTACTTTTAGAGACTCTAGGAACCACAAGGAACCCTGCATTCTGGGAGCGCAGTGCTCTGGTGGGGTAATAGGGTACTATGAGCTCTTTAAGATATGAAGGTGCCTGACCAATAAGGGCTTTGTAGGTGAGGAGAAGGATTTTAAAATGTATTCTGGATTTTACGGGAAGCCAGTGCAGAGAAGCTAATATGGGCGAAATATGATCCCTTTTCCTGGTTCTTGTCAGTAAACGTGCCGCAGCATTCTGGATCAACTGGAGCATCTTAAGGGACTTATTGGGGCAGCCTGATAATTGAGTTGCAGTAATCCAGTCTAGACGTAGGTTACGTATGTGAAAAAGGCAGTCCTTGAAGTTTGTTTTATGTGGGAGTTAAAGGACAAATCCCGATTGAAAGATAACTCCGAGATTCCTTACAGTGGTGCTGGAGGCCAGGGCAATGCCATCTAGAGTAACTATGTCTTTAGATAATGTGTTTCGGAGCTGTTCGGGACCAAGTACAATAACTTCAGTTTTGTCTGAATTTAGCATCAGATAATTGCTGGTCATCCAGATTTTTATATCCTTGAGGCATGCTTGAAGTTTAACTAATTGATTGGTTTCTTCTGGTTTGATTGATAAATATAATTGGGTGTCGTCTGCATAACAATGAAAATTTATGGAGTNGGGAAGTTGATTCCAAAGAAGAGGAGCTTGATAACTGAAGGCTCTGGCTCCCATTCTACTTTTAGAGACTCTAGGAACCACAAGGAACCCTGCATTCTGGGAGCGCAGTGCTCTGGTGGGGTAATAGGGTACTATGAGCTCTTTAAGATATGAAGGTGCCTGACCAATAAGGGCTTTGTAGGTGAGGAGAAGGATTTTAAAATGTATTCTGGATTTTACGGGAAGCCAGTGCAGAGAAGCTAATATGGGCGAAATATGATCCCTTTTCCTGGTTCTTGTCAGTAAACGTGCCGCAGCATTCTGGATCAACTGGAGCGTCTTAAGGGACTTATTGGAGCAACCTGATAATAGGGAGTTGCAATAATCCAGTCTAGACGTAACAAATGCATGGACTAGTTTTTCTGCATCTTTTTGAGACAAGATATGCCTGATTTTTGCAATGTTACGTAGGTGAAAAAAGGCAGTCCTTGAAGTTTGTTTTATGTAGGAGTTGAAGGACAAGTCCTGATCAAAGATTACTCCAAGATTCCTTACAGAGGAGCTGGAGGCCAAGGCAATGCCATCTAGAGTAACTATGTCTTTAGATAATGTGTTTCGGAGCTGTTCGGGACCAAGTACAATAACTTGAGTTTTGTCTGAATTTAGCATCAGATAATTGCTGGTCATCCAGATTTTTATATCCTCGAGGCATGCTTGAAGTTTAACTAATTGATTGGTTTCTTCTGGTTTGATTGATAAATATAATTGGGTGTCGTCTGCATAACAATGAAAATTTATGGAGTGCTTCCTAATAATGTTGCCTAAAGGAAGCATATATAAGGTGAATAGAATTGGTCCAAGCACAGAACCTTGTGGAACTCCTTGACTAACTTTGGTGTGCATAGAGGATTCATTGTTAACATGTACAAACTGATATCGATCTGATAAATAGGACTTAAACCAGCTTAGTGCGGTGCCTTTAATACCAATTAAATGTTCTAATCTCTGTAATAGAATGTGATGGTTAATAGTATCGAATGCAGCACTAAGATCTAACAAGACAAGTACAGAGACAAGTCCTTTATCTGATGCAATTAGAAGGTCGTTTGTAACTTTCACCAGAGCTGTCTCTGTGCTATGATGCGCTCTAAATCCTNTAGTTTTTCTGCATCTTTTTGAGACAAGATATGCCTGATTTTTGCAATGTTACGTAGGTGAAAAAAGGCAGTCCTTGAAGTTTGTTTTATGTGGGAGTTGAAGGACAAGTCCTGATCAAAGATTACTCCGAGATTCCTTACAGTGGAGCTGGAGGCCAGGGCAATGCCATCTAGAGTAACTATGTCTTTAGATAATGTGTTTCGGAGCTGTTCGAGTACAATAACTTCAGTTTTGTCTGAGTTTATCATCAGAAAATTGCAGGTCATCCAGATTTTTATATCCTTGAGGTATGCTTGAAGTTTAACTAATTGATTGGTTTCATCTGGCTTGATCGATAAATATAATTGGGTATCATCTGCATAACAATGAAAATTTATGGAGTGCTTCCTAATAATGTTGCCTAAAGGAAGCATATATAAGGTGAATAGAATTGGTCCAAGCACAGAACCTTGTGGAACTCCNCAATAACTTCAGTTTGTCTGAGTTTAACATCAGAAAGTTGCTGGTCATCCAGATTTTTATGTCCTTGAGGCTTGAAGTTTAACTATATGATTGGTTTCATCTGGCTTGATTGATAAATATAATTCGGTGTCATCTACATAACAATGAAAATTTATGGAGTGCTTCCTAACAATGTTGTCTAAAGGAAGCATATATAAGGTGAATAGAATTGGTGTTCTCCAAGGGTGTGAATTTTTAGCTCAGACTGACGATGTCAGCAGCCTACTGGTAATCTAATATACGTGTGGGTGAGCATTAAAAATTGTGTGTAATATCGCTTCTATTCCAGTAACCACATAGTTATCTAGCTAGGGTAGTGACGTTGTTAGACGTTGCTTAGTGCATATCTTAGTTTAAATCGCTAAGAGTTGATAGCCAACACTATGAGCTTGGTGGAAAATGCCTTATATCAACATCCGTAGCCCATACAGTATGACATGCTCCATTCAGCAGCACACCACGGCTCTCAGATGTCAGTCAAACACTGCCATGGGAAACGGCCACACAGAGTCTTGAAGCTTAGACAACAAATATGTATCGTTTTGTCCTCTTTTGAAAAATAGACACAATAGCTGCAGTCTCACTATAGTTTTATTTCCTTCCACAAAAGTGAGGGGAACTTAAATGTCAATTTGACTCTAACTAAACACATTAATTAAATACAGACTGAGGGACCACAATCTTGGCCATTGATAGTGGTGGACACAGACTAACCTGGCAAACCAGAGAAAACAGCACATGGTGCTACACTGCAGCCTGTGTAAAAACAGAAGAACCAGGTTCTTCACCAAAATAAAACTCCAATACAAAGAATTCGACACACTCTCAGACTAAGAAAAAATTATTTACTTTGGGGAAAACTGACATTGCCATGGAAGCAGCAAAATATGTCCGACCATGTGACAGCCTGAGGGAAAAGAACAATACCTTCAAAACCTACCTCCTGTTTTTTAATTTTTATCTCTTTGCTTCTATGGTTCTCATGTTCCATGATATTACATTGTTAAACTACTTGCTAAACTATCTCATTTTAATAAAATATACTAATCTCAAGATGAACTTACTAGCTTTTTCCAGAGCTTTCGACCATATCTCACAGCCTTTTTCTGAACAATACAGTCGAAAGCTGTGTGAGATACGGGTGAAAGCTCAGGAAATATCTAGTGACTGAACCTTTGTTGAAAATATTTAATCACAAACCATTTGTTGTCTTTTTTACTTACATTCTGAATTATCATACTTTTATTATTTTACCTTTTTTAAATACATTTTAACCTTTGTATAACATGTTTTTGCAGTGCTGTACTTAATTAAGGTCATGTCGATAAAGCAAAATTTCAGAGAGAGACAGAGAGACAGAGAGAGAGAGAGAGAGAGAGAGAGAGAGAATGGGAGGGAGCAAAAAGTTGTCAGAGAAAGTTCCTTGTTCTTGTGGTGAGCAGTGTGTATTTTTGTAGCTTCCTCTTCTAATCCCTGCAAACAGGAGTGCCGTAAGAGGGAGGGAGAACGTGAAAGAGGGAAGGGTGGTTGAGTGATTATGTGCTAAGGAGGTGTGTGTGTGTGTGTGTGTGGAGAGAGGTACGCCACTCTGACTACTTTAAGAGCTTTACCACTACCACTACTACCTTTCAGTCAACATCCTGAAGTGGGCCACTCTCCACTCCACCCCTCCTGTCACCTCTCCTCCGGACCAACGCATGGACTCCAGAGGCTTGAAAAGAAGGCAGTGAGGAAAGTAACTTTTCAGAAGAGATAAATGGTGGGAGGGAAGTCTGCTGTTGGTTTCCTGGACTGAGCTGCATGCGCTGGCTGAGTGTTGGAGTTACAATAGGAGGCAATCCCCTTTTCCTGTGTGTGTTTTCTGTCTACCCTCACGAGGAACAGTGGGAGCAGGAACTGGGCTAAAGAAGACTTCTGGATGCAACAGCAAAGAGAACAAGCCAAAAGAGGAGAAGAGAAAATGATGAAGCAGAGACAGGAGCAGCAGCAGCTGGACTGAGAAGACAGGAGGAAGACAGAGACAGAGTCTTGAGGGACACATTTACAAAAGACAAAAAAAGATATAGGAGATATAGAGGACCGAAGGGGAAACTCACCTGACCCACTTCTCTGCTCTGCCAGGTGGAGCAACCTCTTTCTTCCCCCTCTCCTCCCTCCCTCCCCTTTCCCTCTCTTTCCCCTGACATGGGCTGCCTGCTGGCCCTGACCCTTGCCTACCTGGCGGCCACCACGATCGGCTCAGAGCGCCAACAGCACCGCGTGCAGCACGGCCCCTGCAGCTACACCTTCATACTACCAGAGGTGGAGCACTGCCATCCCTTAAAGGACTTCCAGGTCACCAACACCCTCCAGAGGGACTCTCCGCCTGAGGCAAGCCAATCCAAGCCAGGTAAGGCCCAAACGGAGAGGCCTTCCTGGCAGGAGAGGAAGCTGGAGAGTCTAGAGAGTGCCATGGAGAATAACACCCAGTGGCTGCAGAAGGTAAGGTTTCGGAATTGTTGACTAAAACAACCACTTTCTCCTCTATCATCTAACCATTCTTACTGTACCTCTTTGCTATCACACTGTCGTCTTCTTGTCATTTTCACATGTCACATTTTAGCCTGCAGACCTTCAAACTGAATGCTGGAAAAAAGCATGCAATGTCCACAGAGTACACTATCCGATAACATATGTTGACAAGCCTTCATTATTGATAGGGTCAGCGCTTAGCTGAGATTTCCTGGATGCTTGCTGTATGTAGATCTGGCTCCATGACAACGCCTGGTGTATGAGTGTGCCAGAATTCTGTGTTGCATGCAAGAGGAGAAAGTAAAGATGAAATACTTTTGCTAGAATCAGACAGTGCCAAACATGTCTCACACAGTTAAACCTGCAAAATTTGTAGTTTCACCCCCACAAGCAACAAGTACACAGAAACTTAAAAACTCTCCATACCAAGCGCAGCTGACATAAAAATATAACACGTTCCTCAGTGAAAACATTTTGTTTATCTGCTGGAGACACATTTCAGCATGTCTCTTCTCAGGGCCGTTGGCCTATGCGATTCCATTTAGGCCAGATGATGACTGACTCAAAATAATGATGCGATTAAAAGTGGCTTCACAATAGTGTTTTCATTTCTAAGGTCATCAGGGCACAGAATCACTGTTGGGCCATTGTCTAGGACAGACTGACTGACACGTCACCCCTCTCCACCCATCTCTCTATTCTTGTCTGCATCATTCACAGAATATTTATGGTATACACTAATCCTCGGGCCGATTATGAGGGTTTGTGTCGGGTGTTTAGATTGGCCGACTGAGAGCAAACATGTTGATTATATTTCAGGTTTTGAAAATGGGGTATAATGAATGCCAAAGCTCTCCCTGTGCTACTGTCTCTTCCCACTTACCACAAAATTGTCTGCGCTTTTCCTTACTTTCCTTTCCCCAGTCTCCCTTTTCCTTTGACACTTGTTCCTCTCCATCCATCTCCTTCACTTCTGTCTGGACCGTTCTGCGCCTCTGGGATGATGAATGTGTCTCATCTCACACCTTGACTTGTCGACCATCAGATCTCAAACTCTTTGTCTATCTTGCTCACGCTCTCACGACATGCACTCGGAAACACACATATGAAAACACACTCAATTCCCCTGTGCACACTCTATCTGATGCTCACTCTATGAACTGGAGACCTAGCTTCCATGAGAAACCTCCCATGAGGCCAAACTGTATATGTATGTGTGTTTGAGAGACAGAGCGAGGAAGAGATAGTGAGAGAATGCACACACTTTCCCTCATGCGTGCAGTATATTATTCATGCACACAGTCAGCAAAGCACAGGCTAAATTGTAGAATATAAAAGCATCACATATTGTGATATGAGTGGTCATGAAGGAGATACAGTCTAACCCCCCCACCACAGAAAAAGCTCTGGTGACACATATCTTGCTCTGTTGCCAAACTTCCTCCACATAACGTCTGGAATGAACACAAAGATCCAACCTTTCAACAAGTTACCCCCACCAGGCCATAGTGATGCATAAATGATCATGATTTCCACATAAACATAGCGCAACCCTAGAGAGCCTCACATGAGAGAGACATGCACAAGGGTATACTGACCTTTGACCCCAGATGGCAAAGCCTTTTCAGCACCTTGTGGAGCTCATTAAGCCTATCTGCATAAGTTTGAGGAGAAATTGGTCATATGCAGAAGAGCTTGAGGCAAGTGTGTTTTGGTGTGTCTGTGAAACTTTACACGATCTCACTCACAGCTCCCCTGGGATGGTATGACTCTTACTGCGAGCCTTCCACCCAAACCCCTTGAAAGAAAACACACACACAAACGCAGGAGCACACACACTAACACAGCATGATCTGCAGAGGAATCTCTAAGTGGACGAGTGCAACAGGACTGTATTAATGTTCCAGATTCCTTCCCTGGTGTTTCCAATAAGAAACTAGTGTTTGTTTTCTTTTGTACTAACCCCCAATGTAACCCCCGTCTAGTCCCTTTCGCCTTCTGCTGCCCATAGGGGTTGGCAAAAGGGATGTGAGTGTGCTTTTATTAGTGCTTTTAAGAGCCTGTGTGGATTATGCTAATGGGGAAATATTGCATAGAGATCAAGGTGGCTAGGCTACCCTTGGTGACTGGAATTCTTGGCCCAGTAATATTTCATTAAGCCAATACTAAAGTATGTCACCCACAACACTCACTTTATCCAATTTCAATTTGTATCCATTTTCTTTTATTTCCTTACACATACATCCGTTTCCTACATCTTGAACATCTATAACAACTATGGCCCTTGACTTAATATCTTAAGGAGTCAGTTCATCCAAATTACACAAACATATTGTCTTACTTACCTCTAGTGGTATCTAGTCATAGGATGGTTTTATTTGGCCAAAGTTTTGCGATATCTGCATCTAATATGAAAGGAGTGAATGGAATTTTGTTTGTTTGTGGTGCTCACAGCATTGAAAAATTACATTTAAACAAGATTAAGAGTCTACAGCCATGCTGCCGGCTCTGTAAAACTGTACTTAAGCACAGTGGTGCTTTGAGCTAAATGCTAATGACCACATTCTAACATGCTCAAAATGACAATGCGAACATGCTGATGTTTAGCAGGTATACTTTTTAACATGTTAACCATCTTAGTTTCCAGTGTTAGCACGCTTACACTAGTACTAAACACAGTACAGCTGAGGTTGATTGTCATAGATCATCATATTGGACAAATTAAAATTTTGACCTGATGATGACGCTAGATGAAAAGACAGGATCACCAACATTATTACAAGTAAACCAGAGGCAGGAATGAATGTCTTTACCAAATCTAAAGACAATCCATCTAGTGGTTCTCCAGACATTTCGCTAAAATCAACAAATGTCAACCTCATGATGGTGGTAGAGAAAAAGTCAGAGGATCACCAAAGTCATTACGCTACATCATCTGGGAACCATGAATATCTGTACTAAGTATGGTACCAATCCATCCAGTAGCTTTTGAGATATTTTACTTGGATAAGTGAAAACTTTGACCTGCTGGTGGCTCTAGATGAATTGTCAGGGATCACAAAAGTCATTAGGATTCTTCTGGGGACCATGAATGTCTGCACAAAATTTCCATCCACAATTTAAAAAAAAAAAAAATTCAGTAGAGACTGAAACGGTGAATCGGTCGCCACTGCCATCCCTTGATGAAACTCCAGATGAACAAAAGTCAACAGCAACATCTCTTTCCAGAAACAATGTCCTGGTTATGCTGGATAATCCACAGAACACGCTGTCAACCATTTTTATTAGGACAGATTCTTCAACAGAAACTTCCAATGAAAACTGGCCACAGTGTGATCTGTGGATTACCCAGAGTAACAGGGAGATTGTTTCTGGAAAGAGATGATGCTGCTGATTTTTCTAAATGTCATTTTAAAATGCTGTTGGCACCACAAACAAAATTTCATTCTCCATTGTATTGGCGTGGAGGCAGAAATCCAAATAAAACCAAAGATGCAGTATCTGCATGGTTAGACAAATATGTGTCTTTGTCATTTTGGTGAGCTGACCCTTAAGGCGAATAATGCATTTGTCTCTGGTGAAAAGTGGATTTACATGGCGTTGCACGGACACATCAATCAAGTCACCTTTTTCATGGAATTATATTCATTCCTGTTCCTCATAGCTATCCAGATGTTCCTCAGTTTATCATTCTCATTCGCCAGAACACCCAGCAGATATGTTCCCACTCTCCTCTGTAATTGTAAGTGAGAACTAATGTGTCTATTGGCTCTACAATTAAGATATCAAGTGATACAACTCCTATGATTTTCTCAGCACTGATCCCTACTCTGTCCCTCTTAGACACAATAAGACAGAATTATGCTACATCCCAAATGTGATTTATCTGGTTGCATAGCGCAGCATGTGACAGAGCTGCAATTAATGCAATTGGCAGTGGGAGTGTATCAAGACCTCTGGACTGAGCTCTATCACAGAAGGCTGTAATAGGAACACTTTAGACAAGCGGCTGATAGCAGCTTCAATACATGAGGCTGATTATGATGCAGGGATCTTTGGTTCTTCTTTTGGAGTTGGCTTTAATCCGTTTGGTAATCTCTTCATAACCTTCGTCATGGAGGGATTTTTTCTGATGTCTCAGTTGTCCTAACGTAGCAAAATGTGAGAGACGGATTTACTGAGCAAGAGGGGGGAGAAGAGGGAGAGTTTGAATGAAAGAGGGAGTTAGTGAGAGAGATCAAGAGGAAGTAAGAGACAAAGAGAAAGATTACAAGCAGGCAAACAATTTAATTGCAGATTCATCTCTATTTTCCCACTTGGATCAGTATTTTTCATGCTGCATAAAAAATAGAAAAAGCCCTCTCCTGTGGCAATGCATTATTATAATCTCATTCTATTCTCAAATGGGCATTATCGAGGAAAATAAACAATCATAGTCTCATTTGAATTCTCCTCGACTTTTGTGAATTGCCACTTATTAGCGGGATAATTTTGAATGCTTTCTCCTTAGAGACTTCATTTTCCAATCATGTGGTTTAACAACTAAAGTCTGATCTTTTCCCAGAAAAGTCAAATATTATTGTTCGATATTCTACTTTGCTTTATTGCAAGGCTCAGGCCATTAACCATTAAGTGTCAAACAAAATTCCATCGTTCACGGCAGGAAAAGCCGAATTTGTCTTCCAGATGCCGTTTTCTCAAACTGACCACATTAATAAGAAAATCTATTTATTGGAGCAAGATGGATGCCATCCTAATAATACTCCTGCTGCAACATACGATGGATTTAGCCAATGCATCTTTCTCTGAGCTTGTGATTGATTACAGAGAGTAGGTGACTATCCCTGAAGTCCTGCACATGAATATCATGATGTCACCCTCTTGGTGTATCATTTCTTCTCTTTTTTTAAATCTTACTGAAATGCCTATACACTGCATAGTTTTATTAATGTAAGGGTTGGTATTTGCCTGAGGTAGACCTATAGATGGATAGATGATAGATGGGTGGCGAGACACTGCAAGTACCCTAGGGATACTTAATTTCGTGACTCCATCACACCTGAAAAGATTGAGGTGAAAAAGACAGATCACTCTAAGGTTACCACTTTCACACTGCATCAAGCTGTCAGTGAATGCATAGGGACATTACCTCCTAAAACATGATTATCACCACAATGAAACTGGGAAATCTGACATCCTGTATAATATTCTCAGTCTGCTTGTTCTCCTTACAGCTGGAGGACTTCATCCAGGAGAACGTGCGCTCTGGGATGGAGGAAATGAAGAGAACTGCGGTACACACCCAGACAGCTGCCATGCTGGAAATGGGAACCAACCTCCTCAGCCAATCAGCCGAGCAGACCCGCAAACTGACAGACGTTGAGACCCAGGTGAGCCCATCAGGAAGCATTTGAGTGAGCGTGAGATAACTTGTTTGCAGCCAATCCAAATGACCAACTGTGGGGGTCACACCCGTGCAAAAACAAATGATGTCACTTGCAAAACATTGGCGAATAGCAAATTAAATGTAAATCAGATGTAACCCACTGAGAAGCCATGCCCAAAGGTGGCGGCAACTGCTTTAAAACAGCTGGTTGTTGGTTCTACGGGCTCTGATTGACACAATGGGTTGAGCTCGGCGTCTGACAACAAGCCAATTAAAACATAAAACTCAGCAGAACAACACAGATGTGTCTTGAATCATGCTACAGAGCTGTTATTACAGATTGGGTTGTTTTGGTCCTCATGCTTTCGTTTTCTCTTATCAATTGGTATATGATATGATATGAGACCGCAACCTGTACAAATATCTGAGCTGCTTTGTTCAGGTTTTCTTTCATCAACTTCAAAACATGTCACAGGTGCGTATGAGATAATTCTTGCTCAGGTTTTCATTGTAAGATCAAAGAATGAGCATTATGAATCTTGTGATATGCTGCGCGACACTGTATATCCCCAAGGGGGCTTTTTAAGAAATCAGCTGGTCGGCGCCCTTATTTTTGCCATCAATCACTCCCATCCATTTTTCAACCTGCACCTACTGTGATAGATCGATAGATGTTATTCTTCTGTTTTTTTTTAAATCAATCTATAGGTGTTAAACCAGACAAGTCGCCTGGAGATCCAGCTGCTTGAGTACTCGCTCTTCACTAACCGGCTGGAGAAACATATTCTCCTGCAGACACAGGAGATCTCACGCCTCAGTGATAAAAACGGGTGAGCGCACACACACACACACACACACTTCAAAAGAGTATTCAGGCAAGTACATCTTTAGGCATTGTAAGACTTCCAGAGTGGGTTTGCTGGTGCGTTTTTACTGCATATAGGCACTTCATTTTCAGATCCATTATGTTTCTCTCATTTTTGGACATCATGAGTTTGTTAAGCAGTCATTTCTGTGCTTGTTTTTGCTTGTACATGTTGAATGACTCCAGCAGATCTGAAAAACAGGGCATTTAACAATATAATGCGTATTGTGTAAGCATTTGTGTGTGCTTGCCAGTGAATGGGCAGTGCATGTTAGGAGGGGTTTCCTGTTCTTCTCTCTAGGAACACAAGGTCAAATTAGGGACAGCAGGGGTTAAGGACAAGGTGCTGGGCGGCGTGAAAGGGAGCGGGTGTTTTCTCTCTTTGTAACCGATTGTTTATCACTCCATCCATCTGTACAAAGTGTGACCGGGAGAACACAGTGCCCCAGCTCCAACACTTGTTACACATCTGGCCCTGCTTGGCCCTGCTCTGGCCTTTGGCCCTCGTCCTTCAACTCGGTGACATGGCCCTGACATGTAAATAAATGAATACATCTTCACATGAGGTGAACATTGTGATGGGACGCAAGAAATTAGAAAGGTCATAGTAGATTTTCAGTCAGGCAGCTGTGGAATAAAAGGGAAATAACGACTGCAGCAGTTGTAGGGGGCTTCTCCTGCTTGAGGGCATCAAGCCAGTTTTTGAAGACCAGAGAGACATGTTTGTTTTCATAGGCATTACATGTAAAATACTATTGGCAGGAAGTGCAGCAATTTGCAGAGAGAGTTAGAGCAGTCTAATGGCTATATACAGTATATTACAATAATAATAAATATCACAAGATCATAAGCATAACAGTTTAATTGCCCAGGATGCAATGTGATACAAAATGCCATGTTTGTTATGTCAAACCCCCCAACTGTTTAAACACTGCTGTGCTGGTTTACCACTGCGCTCTGCACTTCGACTGTTCCTCAAACTAAAATACACATAATGAAGAACAATTTGTTAGCTTGCTTTGCCATTTTATTGAGCGTCCTCCCACAAAGCAGATATGAAATGGAAGTGATGTTAAAATGATTTGGATTGATCCAGCTTTCCTTCCAGGCCACATACTGAGTCGTTGCCTAAAGAGGGAGATTGAGATACACGTTTTGTACAGTGGCTGCGTGTGCACAGGGCTGAAAAGTAGCTTGTTCAATCTGGGTGGCTGGATTGTTTCAATAAATAACTGCTGCAGAGTCGTTAGTCAAAGCCATACAGATCAGGCTGCAGGGATTTATGATCTTCATTTGGAGGTGGGGGTGTGGCGCGCGCACACACACACACACACACACACACACACACACACGTTGTCAGATTGTTGCCTCATGGCTATGATCGAGAGGCTTAGCATGCAGGCCCATCTGTGAGTGCTGCTGCAGTACAGGTGTTTATATGATGTTAGCCCAATGAGACTGTCGCGCTGATGGCTATTAGTCATCCTCATGTAAATGTGCAAGTTTGTGCAACCTCCGCTGTGAAGGTAAATGCTGAATGGATGGATTCTCCACCTGCACCCACTCTCTTATGTCTTTTACCACCCATACCATTCAATATGCATCTTAACACTTGACATAATAATATGTCTTCAGGTTTTTACTTTTCTCCAGTGCACCTTGATGACGTTTTTAGAAAAAAAAAAGTCAACACAGAACTTTTTTTTTGCTATTTGTCTTTGATAGTTTTCTGGAACAGAGGCTCTTAGCGCTGGAGGCTCGGTATGGGAGGGAGCTGCAGGGCTTGCAGGGCGAAAAGCAGCAGCTTCAAGAGCTTCTGGAGAAGCAGAGTGGACTGGTCAGCCAGCTCCAGGGAGAACTAGGCAGCTCCACACTCAACAGCACCTTTCTACAGAGACAGCAGGCCGTGCTCACAGACACCGTTCAGCAGCTGCTGGCTATGGTCAACCACTGCAATGGTGAGGCTGAGGGGTTTATGGTTTTTGAATGAGCAAATTGTACTGCCAACAGCAGGTATTTTAAATAAATTATATACGTTTACATAAGAAATGTTTAAAAAATAGGGATTAAAAAATATTAGTCAATATGAAGTAGAGGACAGAGCACTCACTCACTAGTATTTCGCACACAATTATATATTGCATTCCTATTATTCATTACTTCCTTAGTGCAAAAAGTGGATCACCAGAATTTCAATTCATGAGCATGTGATTAACCCCGAAAAAGTATCATTATACATGACAAATATTACATAGTAATTCAAATCTCAGACACACTACTTACATGCGTGTGCCGCAGACATTGCAGGCTTAAGTCAGAGCTTAACATTACAAGAGAACTCACATATGGGGTTGGGATTTGTGTGAAAAGCCATAAGGTCGCTATCTGTAAATTAATGCCTGCATGTTATTGCAGAAATCTCCAGTATGCCCAAGGAGGATTCGCTTAGTTTCAGGGACTGCACGGAGATCCTGCGATCTGGAGTGACAGAGAGTGGAATATATAGCATACGCCTCCCCAACTCCACCCAGACTGTCAAGGTAGTAAGGCTTTAAAGGTCACTGGCCTTTTCTTGCAAATACCACCTAATTTACTGTGACATGAAACTTTTTTGTAAGTATTTAGCACTGGAATCCTTTCACTTTGCCCAGCCTGCATAATGTAATGCTCACACACACACTTCCTAATGACATTCAGAAGGCTTATCATTAGTTTTTGGACCACAGTAAACACTGGAAGGACAAACTAGTGTGATGTAATGGTAATTTGCAGGGGATTTTGCGGTTAGGGAGGTTGATGGAAGTGCCATGCTGGGTTACAAAGAGCTAAAATAATAAGCAACAGAAGCATTATGCCCCGCAGGCTTCACTTCATGGTGAGTTAGTGTGCGCTGCTTAATGCAAAGTCAGAAAAGCTTAGGAAGTAGGCCTCCGCTGACCTGAAGTAGCTAGCCCCTTGCCAAGTCAACCATGGCATCCACCAGCAGGCTATCCTTTCTTTGAATCACAGCTAGCATTGTTGGCTGGGATCTTCTCAGAGCTTACCACAGAAAAAGAAAGATAACAGTGAAACAGTTTTTTGTTATTCATTACTTTCAGTCTAGTTTGCTGGTTGGCATCATCTCCCAGCGCCTCTGTTTTTCCCTGCTCTTCCTCTTCATTTCCTGTGGACAAGGCAGCCAGGTGTTAGGCAGTGGTGCCATGTGTTTCCTGCCAACTGGGGCCAATGTACATTTCCACTGATGCAAGTTCATACTCCTCAAATCACTGCTGCTTTCAATCTTTGCCATCTAACTCCAATGTGGCTGGCAATCTGCGTGGCTGTGTGAAAGTGGGGCAGATACAAATTGCCCTATTTTCAAAGCAGAGAGTGGGCTTTCTCAGTTGGACAAGAGACAAAACGCATACACATATGTGTGGAATGCAGATTTGGCTATATGAGTTATCTATCCATCTATGTAACTTTTAATCACCAAGGTTGTGAATAATGATGATGTTTACAAACCAAAAAATTCATAGTTTGGATCAGCTTCTTTTTAAATTTTTCATAACTGCATATGTTTTAGAGCTACAACAGGGCTCATAAAATTAAACACATTACAACTTCTCTCTAAATGCATATTGTGAAGTACTAATTTTGTCCCCTGAAAGCCCTTTCCAAATAATAACCACAGCATAATCGTTTATTAAAATCACAATAATGCTCAAGTTGTCTGGATTTTTGCATAATATTGTAATGGGTTTGGCTCTAACTGACTCATTGCTGGATAATAGTAATAATAAGTGAATTTGGAGTATTAAATATGGATCTGGTCTAAATCAAAGTAACAACCACATTTGGGAAATTACTTAAATTGAGAATTCTATTTCAAGACCCTGTTTTTGTATTCAATGTGATGCCTTTAAGGCCAGAACATTAACTTAATGTGCCAGAGGATAATCACAGCATATTGCCAGTCTGCTCTGTTTTCTGAGGTAAAAGACCTCAGAGCCTTTTGACCTTGATTTAGCTTTCCTATTCTGGGAAAGTGCTGGAAACTATCATTTCACTTCTAGCAGAAAAATAGTCAGTTGAGAAGTCGAAATAGAGAGACCCCTTGGGATGCTGCCCACACACCAGCATCTATACTGCATGACTCTTGAGACTGGTCAGGGTGATTGTTTGGTGGACAACATTCAAGCAACCGGCCGAGCAAATCAATTTTGTTTCATCAGTAATTATCCACATTGGAGGTTGCAGAGGTTGTTATCGAGTCAGACAAGTCACTGAAAATATCTATAATTTGAGGTGCCAACATTGCATAGAGATTCAAACATAGTGCCTAAGAAAACTGACAAAGTCCCACCCTGTAGCCTTGAGGTATACAGACTGAATACGCTTTTTCAATTAAAAGGGATCTCGGTAACAAAAAGTCTCTAATCTTACCACCCACGGAAGAAATTCACACGTTTAATCACAATACCTAAGGGAAGCTGGAATACGTCCAGTTAAACACCTTGAATATGTAAAACAAGTCCCTTAACACGTCTAAATTTCAAATTCTGTCACTAGATGAATAAGTGCAATTCATTCCTATTTGCTCTTCCGAACATATCAACATATGGCAAAATGTGCAGCCAAGTAAGAAAGAAAACAGAGTGTGTAACCAAAAACGCAGATGCCTCTTCCTCAACCCCCACTCAAGGGGACATAAGAGAACATGCTGATATGTTAGTTTTTCCATCCCACCTGGGTCATATCATTGTGTGACACTCTGAAATGTTGTGTTCCCCCCTATTCCTGAGGCTTCCAAGACATCCTTCAAATAACAGACTATAGTGTGTTTTATTTCTTCATGTAATTTTTTAACACTTCTCTCCACGTTCCTCTTGAAGAGTACTCCCTTGCTGTAAGATGTGAAATCTTGAACATAATCTCAGTTTATTGACACATGGATATTGTTTAAAAAATTTAAATATTGGTACCAATATGGTACTGATATCAAACATTATTATTTTTATTTCATATATACTTTAATTTAGGGAATATTAACATGTTTTAACCCATATTTTCATTTTTTTAAATGACCAGACAGCTTTAGGTATCAGTTTTATAAAGAAAGAACTTTGTCTATATAAATTATAGTTTAAAGCTACACTATGCAATATTTTTATACTAACAATGAATCAAATGGTTATGTGTAATGTGAAATAGGTCATCTGTAGTGACGAACCCACAGAGAATTATTACCCAACTCTGCAGTTCCCCTCAGATCTACAGAGCATTTTAGCGTCTTTCTGCTCATTGTTTTGGTTTTAAGGCCTGCAACTTTGTTTTTGGATCAGTGTCACCGTTCTCCATCAACTTTGTTTCCAGCCGCATCAGGCCACTACCTGCTCAGCACCAAAAAACTGTTAGTGACTAGCTGGTTAACACAGTGGGACATTTAGCTGCTAAAGAGCCAGACATTTCTCTCATCATCTGGTGGAGACCAAAGGAGATGAATATTGGACTTTTGGACATTTGCCAGGTGGCTTGAAACACAACTTCATATGAATGCTCTGTATCTGGTGAATGTGTAAAATTATTGTGGCAAACATGGTTACTATAGGGAGGGCCAAGGTTGATTTTACGGCTTATTCAGCTGCCCCCAAGTGGCAAAAACAATCAATCATTGCTGCTTTAAAGTTAAAAATAGGAATTATCTGATCATTGACTAAGAAAACAAGCTGAAGGTCAGTGAGCGTTCTTTCCAACAGCTAGGTAAAGCATCCAATGCAAAACACTTTTTGATTCAGACACATTTTTTTCAGCACACATACATGCATACATTTTTACCCAGTCCTAAGGAATAAGAGCGTGTCGTAATTTGCCTTTTTCTTTTTCCCCACAGGTGTTCTGTGATATGAAGACTAGAGGTGGCGGGTGGACGGTGCTGCAGCACCGGAGAAACGGCTCCACTGACTTTCATCGCGGATGGAGGGACTACAAAATGGTGAGTTCTGCAGAGGGTAGGGGTTAGGGTATGACACTATCAGTATAGGTAGTATGGATCAGTATTGCGTGACTGGACAGGAGGTTCCAATAACGATCCACGGGTGGTTTGGCACGGAGAGGCGTGGGATACCAGCTAGCCTGTGATCCCAGGTGACCTGCAGTTGTTGTATTTGGCCGCCCTCATGTTCTCTACCACCCCCCATGTTATTGCACCTGCTCTTGCTTTCTCTCCCCGTCATACTCCCACACACACACTCACGCTCATACACAAACACACACACACCCGTCATGTACTTCAATGACCCACAGAACACTACTGTTTGTATCCATCTTTTAAGATCCCAATAGGTTTCCTGCATAGGGAAATTTGTGTGTGGTGATAAAATTACAGCATTTCCAAATACAAGCTACGAAAAGAAACTGGATATAAAACAATCGTCCACAAGAGACAATGAAGTTGAACCAGTGCTCTGGCAGAATCAAGCATGTCTTAACACCTTTTGGCTTTTGTTTTGTTTGGACTTACATTTAGATAATGCTTTTTTTGAATCTCATCACAGTGTTTTCTCAATAGAATCAATATTACGTTTGCGCAATAGAGAAAAACAGAGTCAAACATAGGCTTGCGAGCCTTTTCGACTGTGTTAAATTACACAGAACAAATGAGTGAGGCTAGATTTGGGATTGAGTAGAGCAGCAGTTGTCTCACCCACGCCAACAAATCAATTGCCACTGCTAAAATAAAATGCAGAGGACTGTGACTGCAAACAGAAAGAGTGAGAAAGAGAGAGACTAAAAAAAGGCTTAAAAACCTCTTTCAAGAACAATATTTTTACAAGTGGATGATAAATATTTGGCTCCAGTTGGGGCGTGGGAGCACAGGGGCCCTGTAGATGGCAGATAACGCATGTACTAAAATGCTTCACAGCCCCGGTCCACACTCTATACTCTCAGAAACTGTGGTCAGTGTTGATCAAGTGTTGCAGCCAGGCCTGCTGGTCAAATGATAAATGTGCCAAGGCTCTCACTATATATTCGCTCTCACTTAAGACCAATAACAAACAGAGAGTCTGACAGCTAGACAAAGTGACTTAGAATTCAGAGGTAAACAAGGGGAAAATGTTCTGTTAGACTGAACAAAGAATGCTTCATATCTGCAGGTGTAGAGTTTGATTATTCATAGTTCTGCCTTGACAGTGTAATAATACAAGTAATCAGCCTAAATTGCTATATGCTTAGTGACGGTCAGTTAACATATGCATTCTCAAATTCATCTGGCCTTTTCACACTGTGAATTCACCTCTCACAGGCACTTGTGTCAGTTAAGCACCTTGTACTTGATAGCCCTCTGTGAGATTCATTAACCAAAGCCATATTTAGTTGCTTCTCTTAAGGCGTCTTTTGATTAAAACGTTGCATGCTATTGTCATTTCCCTGGAGTGAACCATTTCTGTCAGAGTCATCACGCCTGCGTGGCACACAGTTATGTTTTCATTTAACGCTGCAGTTTCTTTTGTGAAATCATGTTCATATTACTGTGCCTTCCACCTGTGAACATCATATAGCACTGACTCCTGCTGCAGAGTTATTGCATTTACAAGTAGACGTATTGATGATTGCTGTGTAGTTTTCAACTTATGGTTCATAATGACAAACTGTTAAGTCACGTCTGACAATTGAAGCTGAAAATATCAAATATCATCTAAATGGATCCTGTTGAAAGCTCTCAGTCTCCCTTTTGGATGCTGAGCTAATGTTAGCTTATGTTAGCTAATGTAACTAAAATGATTTCACATGCTGAGAGAACAAGCTTTGGCTTAGCTCTGAATGTCTAATGTGATGTACTCGAAGTTTAACTGAGGGATTACGAGTACTGTTTATTATCTACCAGCATTAGCTGCTGCTCGACTGCTATCTGGCTACAATATACGGGGCTGGAAAATGACGTGCAGTCAGCTAACAATTCTTCACTCTGTTGGTCTTTGTGAACAGCAAAAACACACAATCTTTCTTAATATCAAAATGATACAGAAGGGCATTTTTTATTCCATGAAAAACATTTTTGTTTGCATGTTTACCAGATAACAGCCAAGTCATTTTGTAGTTTAAAAGAAAATGTTGATATAGCTTATAAAATGAGAAGCCTGCTAGAACAGCATTGATCCAGCTCTTGATTCTGTGGGGGAGAATTGGGCACACAGAGGTTTATAAATGAAATAGTGATGGAACATTTCATGTTTTAAAAGGGGTGATTGTTGCATGGTGCTCCCTGGCTCAAATCCTGCCCATCGGTGTTCAATTTGGTTAAGATCATATAACTCTAATCACCTTCATGCTCATCAAACCATTTATTTAACCAACCCTGTGCCCTGTATAAAAGCATGTGCATTTGTTTTGTTTCACCTGCCTGTATCTTTATTTAGGATACCACAAAATTTCCTCCTCAAAATAGATTTCCTATATTCTTGCACAGGTTATTCGGTGTTGTTTCCATTGCCAAAAATTTGATAGAAAGCGTATGTTCATGTCCAGCTCCAAAGTTCAAAGAAACAGTGTATCAGTCCACAAAGCCAGGTTTAATTTTACTTTAAGTGTTTCATGCACAGATGGATCATTGGTAGTATATTGGGGCAAATTAAAGTCTCAATTCACTGGCGGAGTATTTCACTTCATAAACTCTGTGGACTGTCTTAGGCCATCAGAATGATAATGTGACTAAATTGAGGTTTTCATATTAACTCCAAAAACACTTGGCAGGTCACTGGTAAAATCATTCCTCTTGTTATAATATTTTCTTCTATTGTTTCTCTGTCTTTGTGTCTAATCCAGGGCTTTGGAGAGCTGTCTGGGGAACACTGGCTGGGGAATGATATCATCCACAAGCTGACCAGCTCCCAGGAATACAGTCTGCACGTCCAGCTAAAAGACAGAGAGGGGAACGAAGCCTTCTCACATTACGACCGCTTCTACATAGACGGAGAGGACAACAACTACAGGTAACCTAATCGCATGAAATATAATTCTAATTTATAACTAAACAAGCAGGCCTTAATTCTGGCTAGTAATGATGTAATGCTCAGATCAAAATTCACTATGAACAATTAAATCATTTACCAAATTAAACAAAAGTGTTCAGTAATTAGTACGCAATAGCACAAGATATGACAAAATGCTAAACTAAAACACTTCTTAATACACTCAGGTCTCCTATTAAATTCTTTCACTTTGTCAGAAATGAGACATGAATAGGACTATAATGAATGTGCTTTATTTCAGTAAAGTGTTTTATTAAGAGCCTTCTATTATGAAAGGCATAATTGCAATGCAGCCTCTCAATTGTTGCCTTCCCTCTGGGTTTAAGTCTCCTAATATCACGACAGATTAAAAACTGTTATCAACAGTTCAAATTCCTTCCCATTTTCTCATTCTCTAAGCTTTCTCATCCCCGAGCACTGAAGTTAAGGAACCACTTGGACCATTTTTAAGAATGTCATTCAAAATGACGAGCTCAGTGGAGGGCATGCAGCCACTTTCGCCTGCCTCCATTTTTCTTTTCCCATCACAGTGGCTACCGCTGCCCCTGAAAATCCCCAAAGGCGAGCCACATCCACTGGAGTAAAACAGGAACACTGCAATACCTGCCCCTGCCAGGAACTGACAACTCAAACCAAGCTCCTCGGTAACCCTGCAATCACTAACAAGATTATGTGTGGGTGTGCTGCAGCCATGCTTCCCCCAAAACAGACCGAAATAAAATAGAAACCGAAATAGTTCAGTTTAGATTTAATTTAAATTCACAGAAATTTGCCCTTGTTTTGTGGAAGTTTATGGAGATTGATACTCTGAGGGATGACAAATCATTATCATGTGGGTGTATGCTTTCCAAGATCCCTAATAGTGCAGCGAATTGCATTTGCCTGAGTTTGTTCCACATAATTAACGCGATGAAACTGAACAATTTTGCTGTAGGCTACACTGTGTGAGGTGAAGCACCTGAATGAATGTAATCACCTCTGTAGCTTGCTACCTCCGAGATCATGTTCTGTGTAACTAGTTCAATATGTACCAGCTTTACTAGCATGCTGAAGATGTTGGCTTCATCTGTGGGTTATATTATAACTCCCAAGCCGGAGCTATGCTGCTATGCAGCCAGTCAGCCAAAGCAATCCTCCTCCTCAGCTGCATCCAGTGCGCTCCCTAGAGCAACATGGAGGTCTTCACCTAAAACTCAGTAACATTATTCATACATTAATCATTGGCATGACAGACCACTTTCCCCTTTGAGGTAGCCAAGAATAGCCATTCTTATAGTAAAACCAATGGTAGGCATTCCTTTTAATGTAACAGTATATTCGTCATTAAAGGATACAATAACAATATAAAAAGACAGTCACCTTGAAAAGGATTAGCCTGTGGTCTGCGGTATTAGTGGAATAGCTGAACTGCTACATCTGGAAGTCATGGCTAATGCAAATGTTTTGGAGAGCAGGAAGAGCTTGCACAGTCCACAGGCCACTCTTTTCAATAGGATATCCTGTAGCCTGTGGTTGCCATCCTGTCTAATTTGATAGTTTTTAATTTTCTTCACATCACCAATCCATCATGCAGAGAAAAGTTAAGTCGTCTAACAAAATATCCCCTCATGTATTATTCCAGCCTCTCTGCTATTCCGTCGCTATTCCCATCCCCAGCACGGTCATTTCAAACTCCCCTCTTGCTGCCCCTCGCGATGTGCTGCCCTGCCCTGTGAACTTACAAATTCAAGAGGAGGATTCTTCATTTAGTCATCACAGACAGCGTGCCCCAGGCTATGGAGGTGGGTCACATAACTCAGGGGAGAGTCCGGTACTAACCAGACAGACTGACAGGGCATAGGAGAGGCCAGACAGCAGGGATGACCTCCTCGTCCACTCTCTTCAAACCCGAACTGACACACACACACACACACACACCCTGACGGACAAACGGACAGAGAAACACACACACAAATGCACACAGACTCCACTGCTGGGCCACTGTATGAAAATAATTGAGCGAATCAATTTAACTCTGGCAAATATTTCTTTCAGACTGTTTGGGTTGTTTCACAAAGCACAGCATGGAGGGAAAATAATGAGAAGTTCTTTAGGTTAGTTTTCGTATTGATGTTTGGCAACAATGTGAACCTAGGGGAGATGGTACTGTGTATGAAAAAGTATAATACATATACTAAAAATGTTATGATCTCTACTGGTTCTCAGGTGTTTAAACTTCATATTCTTTTATTATTTTTGATTTATCTTCATTATATTTGATAGTGAAATAATTTATACAGGTTTTTGGGTTTTTTTTAATGCTGCACTTGGCAAGAGTTTAATTAAAAAGTACACCCCTCTACACAGACTAAATGACAAGGTGGAGCTGCAGTAGAGAAGAGCACTGGATCGTGCCTTTTGCTGTCTATTCGCCAATATGAAATTCTAATGCCAGGTCAGACAAAGAGTGAAAACTTTACTGCTGTCTCCTAAACAGTAGGTTTAGGACTCACCAAGTTAGATGTGTTGCCTGTCTCATCCCCTTGGTATCCTGTGGTATTAGGGAATCACAGACCACCCAATTTGGTAAACATGATTGTGCGTGTGTTTAGACATAACATTAGATGATTTCAGAGAAACTGAAGTTCAAACAGTTTTCGGGCAGGAACCGCTCACCAACATTTGAAGCGATGTTGCCCAACACAGTTTTAAATAATGAATAGAAGTGCCCGCGGCTGAGCTTTTTGCTCATTCTTTTTCTACTCTCCCAAATCCAGCCTTCATGCCGAGGGCTTCAGTGGCACAGCTGGACGGACTAGCAGCCTCACCCACACCGGCACTCAGTTCAGCACAAAGGACAGAGACAACGACCGCTGCACCTGCAAGTGCGCCCAGCTCGCATCTGGAGGTAGCACAGCTTCTCTCAACTTCTGCTACTCATCTACCCCTGTCTCAATTTGTTTCTCCTTGTAACCCACCTTGTTAAACATTTCTACCCAACCCCTTGTAAATGTCCCAAAGTGCATTTCATTTTCCCTCTGCGCCAATATAAAGATAATGCCAACTTACAGCTGTACATTTAGGTGTTACATTTCATGAGCTTGAATTCAATTAATTCTGACTTTTTCCTTGAACTCCCTGGCACATTTCCCCTCCAGGTTGGTGGTTTGAGGCTTGCGGTCCATCCAACCTGAATGGCATATATTACCCCAGCTCATCCAGCGTGGTTCGCTACAGTGGCATTAAGTGGTATTATTGGAAGGGTCCAAATCTGATGGCTACCATGACAACCATGATGGTGCGCCCAGCAAGTTTCTGATGGCATGGCTCGTTCATGATGTCAGATTATGAAGTGAATGTCACCTGAATATAATGAACAATAATCCAGGAAATTGTATATTTTAGGAGGAAATTTGAATCAGACTGTTGGTTTCAGCTTCTGGACATCTTAAAGGGGTGCTTAAGCAATTGCCTGGGGACATGTGCAGACTCTCAGCAAATGACTGTAGTTTAAGTGAATTCCTGAATGAGAAATTCCACTAACAACATCCATTCCCAAAGGTGTCCAGACTATGTTTTAATAAGGATTGTTCAGCTGACAGAGGAAGCAAATAGAGGGTATGAGTTTTGCTACAGATGACAAAAACACAACTGATCACACCAAATTATACAGTTACATATGACCAGTTACTCAACCCCAAATTAAATTCAATTAATAAATGGTTACAATTTTAGAGACACTTTATCGCAATGCCTATTTTTATATTAAAGTATGAAAACGTATGTTTTGCGTTTGTCTGTTTACTGTAAATATATTTTTTCAAGCAATGTGACAAAACTGCAATGATTCACAGACAACCTTTTGTATAGTTTACAGAAAGTCACATAATTAAAAATATATATACTAAATATATATTACCATAAAGTCCTAATTTCGCACTTAATGTTTTAATACCTTGGTTCTTGGTGTGTGTGTGTGTGTGTGTACATACACATACATACATATATATATACACACATATATATATACACACACATATACATATACATATATCTACATATACATATATATACACATATATA
>LKNJ01002394.1:0-41148 GCA_002120245.1 Maccullochella peelii | reverse complement strand
AGAGAGAGAGAGAGAGAGAGAGAGATATAATGTCTGATATTAAGTTAGAATCCTCCTATGCGATGCCCTGATTGTAACTTTATTCCAGTAGTGACATTGGACTGTAAAACATCATTACCTGTTTAAAACTATAGTTCAATCCATACACAATATAATGTTAGATAACCTACAGTGACTTCAGTGGTTTACCACTGTTAATAAAACACCAAAAAGAACAGCAACAATAACAGGCTTTGCCCTTTGCTGCATCTTCCAAAGGCCATGACATATCCCCAATTCTTTCCAGGCACACCTCTCATAAAACTTTATTTGTGAGAGATTTCACTCATAAAAATACATCATACGCTCTCACTGGTGTGATTTATTTTCAAAAATGAAACATTTGTAATAACATCTGGGAACAAAGCTGTAAATTAAATTTCTTGCTTTGTTAAAACAATAAAATCATATATAGTCTTTGGTGCCTACAATCCACAGTGCCTGGTGCTTGTTACCATGTGTGCTACATAAACTCCAACAAGATGCACATGCTGGACTCAGGAAGTCAGATGAGAACTCCCTACTATTGATCTGATGAATCACCCAATAACACTGGTCCCGGCGGTACCCATTAGAAAGTGGATGGGTTTCACCTCGACTAACAATGACCTGAATGTCACAGTGTATGCTGGAGACAGCAGCCGTTGCTAACTGGAAGATAACACACAAGGACGTGGTCTGGCCATGTCCACAACATCTGCTAATTGTCGTGCTTCATTCACTGCAGGACAGACATACACTACACTTAAAGATCTCATCTTCTTTGCTGAGTGCAACTCCCAAGTGTGATTCATTTCTGACTTCTGCAAATGTAATACATTGCAAAAATGAGACGATGTCCTGCTTATTCAAGTCAGTCTCAGAGATACTTAAAGAGAAAAATATATACTAAACAAAACAGGAAATCAGTCATTTTTACAAATAAATAGCGTTTCTGTGTATGGCTTAAGTTCAAACTGCCTTTGATTTACTACTCTATTAGGAAATATGCAGGAGCTGCTCAAGACAGTAAAACTACTCGTAGGGATAACAGTGCTGCTACTGTGCCTGATCGTTGCTTAAATTTGTGTGTATAAATATATGATGCAATCATGCTAGAATCTCTGAGGAAACTACAAATATCATCACAAGTGGATCCAGTGCCAGCAGCTATGGATAAGCAACACACTGGTTGTGACGATAGACCTAAGCCACTTTACATACTGTACAAGGAGAAAAGAACCCACACACACACACTCACATGCTCTGCTTGCATGAAGTGACCCCATTGCTAAACAAGTTTATTATGACCTCCAAGGCCTGGACAGGCGATAGATCACAGCGGGGGAGGCCAGGGGTGAATCCATCAAAGCGACTTTAATAAAGACCACTTGATGTGGCCTGCTGGCTCAACAGATGAAATGGTTGTGTTCAGGTCCAGTGAAGCAGACCAGAGTATGGGCCGCTTCTCTACTTGTCCCAGTCCCTGTTTATTAGATGGGTTATTTGTAGGCACAGAGGCAGACAGACAAGGAGATACTAACTTTACAACTTAAAGGTATTAGTTGAGTTTTTACAAATTTAAAATGGACTATTAGTAGAGATTTGATTATCATTTCTATTAGCTTTTCACACACAGTGTAAACAGTTCTACAATCCCATACTTAAGCTCTCTTAAGCTTCTTTGGCGGGTCCGTCATTACAAATCCTTGTTGCTGGGACAAGCATTGCATCAATCCCACAAGACTTGACTTTGAATTCTAGTAAGATCTGAAGGTTTTCAAAAGATGCCAAATATGCCGTACAGGTACAAAAACAGCTTGAAGGCATTTAGATTTTAATTTTTCTCAGTGTCATATCACTTGAATGGACCAACAGAACAAGCAGATACATAATATAAAGTGTATGTGATAGTGTCAAACAATGGGGAAACTGTATTAACTAACTTTGAAGCTACTTAAAGGAATAGTTTGACATTTTGGGAAATATTCTTATTCATTTTCATACTAAGTTAAATTAGAAGATCAAAACCACTCTTATGTCTGTACGATAAATATGTAGGGTAGCTAGAGCCAGCGGGCAGTTGGCTTAGCTTAGCATAAAGACTGGAAACAGGGGGAAACAGCTAGCCAGGCTCTGACAGGTCTGAAGATGACAATATACGCCTAACAGCACATTAAAGGACAAAAACTGTAGTGCAACTGTGGGTTCAGAGAGAAAATGAAGGGAATTTTCACCTTGCGTTATTTGTCTTATTCGACCGTCTGTGGACTGTGTGTTTATTTGCCCTGAACACCAATGTATCAACTGTGGGTATGTGCTGGACTATTTCTTGGCTGAGTGCAGTAACTTCATGAAGTATCTGCTGCTGGTTATGTAGTGATTAGAGGTGCTGGTAGGCGTATTTTGTTACCTTTGGACAGAGCCAGTCTAGCTGTTTCACACTCTTTTTAGGCTTTATGGTTAGCTAAGCTAGCTGGCTGCTGGCTGTAGCTGTATATTTAGCGGATAGATATGAAAGTCTCATATCTACAGCAACTGTTCTCAAGAAAGCGAATAAGTGTATTTCCCATAAACTGTCATTTTAAGGTGGAATTTAATCCAATATTGGTAACTTGGGGAATTGGGAATTAGGGTTCCGAATGTCCAAACTAAAAACTGTTTTGAAACACAATAGTATGAAGCAAATGCTCGGTATGAGCGGTTTTCTTGTTGCCTTTTTTTTGCATGCTGTATCAGCAATATATTTTCTAATGAATAGTTGTGTCAATAAAGCAATTCAATTCAACCAAGTTGAAAGAGAGACAGGGAAAGAGAAATGTGTTTGTGGGAGGGTGGAAGGGCAGAGGAGGGGGCGGGCATGCATGTATCCTCGTAAATGTTGACCCGCTATGTATATTAACTGATGTGAACAGAGTGGGACCTGGGCAGTTTCTGCTCCGCTGGTGCTTTAAACCTCGCCTGAGGATTTATCATCCAACCCAGCTAGACAGATAGATGCAGAAGAGGAGAGAGAAAAATGTACAGACTGCAGAAGAGAAAACGGGGAGGCTGAGCCAAGTGATCATAAGTCCTTGTCTCTCCCTACTTCTGCTCCAGTATCTTTGATTCATAAGGGGTATGATGGCTGACCAGGGCAAGGGCCAGGTATGGCATTTTGGCAGGAGGAGGAAAAGAGGGAGGCCTGGGGACTGATTTGTAATAGTAGTCCTTTGTGGTTTACTATGTCAGCATGCAGCCCATTTAACAGTGGTCATCGAAAAAGCAATACCATCTGTATATCAGCCTGTCACGTGTGTTACATCAGCTCCTATGTCTCTTGAGTTTATCTTTATAGAAAGAGCAAAGGCAAAGCAGCAGTTGTCATGTCATGTTTGAAAAGGTGAAAAAAGGAGAGAACAAAATGCCACCTCAGACCACTTGGGGGCACTGGTGGCACAAAGAATCGCTTTACCTTTCTCTCTTGTACTTTGTCAAGAGATGTCTTTCCCTCCACCACAGGTCTGGATTATATAACTCTGCATTCATTAACACATCTTCTGCCATGTGCTCCCTTCCCAGCAGATGGTTAACTGAAGGCTACAGAGGACATTGGGGGGGTGGGGTCTTCCTCAGGAGAATCACATCAGAATCTGTCCTAAGTGCATTAAATCAATCAGTGACTTTGAAAAAGCTGAAATAACATGTTTATTAAAGGTGTTTGTCCGTCAAGAAACTTAAGTCATGAGAATCAAAATCATAATGAGGTATACAATAACTTTTATTGAGCGTGGGATTCAATTCTCCAGTGGAACTATCTGGCATTTCTTTTGTCACATCAGCTTGCAGGCTATCCCTCCCTCCATTTTCCTCACTCTTCATCTCAATCTTCCTCAAATTACTCTCACTTCCTACCTCCTTTTTTATGCAAACAGCATGCCTCCCCACACTGAGTTATGTGTAAATAAGACATAAGAGCACCATTTCAACTCCACAGAGTACTCACAGATTGTTGCAGACCAAGTTCAGCCATTTGTCACCATAGTCTAGGTTTTTTCAAATGGATGCTTCCAGCAGGATAATGTGCCATCAGATGCATTAATGCGCCTCTGAAATATTTGCAGGAATTGTGTGATGCTATCAAGTCAGCGTGGGCCAAGATCCCTGTGGAACGTTTCCAGCATCTAGTTGAGTCAGGGTGCTTCAAGGAATTCAAGGTTGTTTAAGAGGCATAAAGCAGCCCTGTCCTTTAAAAGGGAAAGTCTAGTGATATTGTATAGTTTTTATAATGTCAACAAATCACATGTAAAGCCCAAAACCAACAATAAATTGATTTTGTTAACAAGTATTGTTTGGGTAGCCAAAGCTTGATATAGTTTATTCCTGTGTGCCATAGAGCTTAAATTAATAATCACATCAGTGACCCACACAGTTGCACTGGCTGACCTGATTCTTCATTACAATGAACATGGGTACTGTAGTGTATTTTTAATCCATCCCACATACACCGTTCTGCTGCAGTAAATACTCACTATAGCGCACCAAATCCACGGTTGAAAATTGTCACTAACAAATGCACTATTTACTCAGTAGTTAGTTGGAGTAACGTTTGTTAAAAACTAAAAAACTAACTTTGTGACCCAAAGGATGTGCGTCTTCAGTGGGAACGAATGGGGCTTGTGGCCGAGAGCTACATACAGGGGAAGTCGGGAAGTACTGAGAGATGGATTAATACACTTTTGATTTTGTTTTGTTTTTTAATGGGACTTGTTAACACCAAAAAATTATTGTATATTGCCTTTATGTAGGTAGATTTACATCTATTGCCTCTATTTGGCACTCAAGTAAGTTTTCATTCAGTCATCAGACATTCCTCCTCAAAATATCCAGAAGTAGTGTCAGTGCTCTCTTGACACTTGAGTGCCCTTGTAATTTATTAATCAAGCCATGGAGAAATTCAAACTTTAAGTAATGATCTAATAATTTATATGGACCGTCACCACCTTAAAACTAAGTAAGCACTTCTTACAGAATCATACCAAGGGCAAATAAGAGCTGGATATTGAACTCAAGAATGTTTGCAGTCATTGCTAGTATAAACTCCTGTATGCCTCTGTTAATGTGTGTTTGCATAGGTATGCTGTAAATCCATGCATATATCTGTGTGCATGTCCATGCAGAGTATTCTGTGTGCGCGCGTATGTGTGCACCTCAGAGCTCAACTTTGTGGAAATGGCAGCTTGTCTCTCGGGCAGTGTGTGTCTGGCCAGGTCCTCTAGTATGTGGGCAGAAAACAGAGAGGCTGCTTTCTGGAGTCATCACAGCCCTGACAGTGAGAAGAGTCATCGTGGAAAACATTGCACTGTGAGAGAAATGTTTGCAGAAGGGTATAAGCTTACCTATAGCAAAAGTTCACAAAATTACCAGAGGCAGCCAGTTCCTTTTAACTTTACACTGCTGTTTTATTTAGATTTATGTAGTTGGTAATTGTTTCATTAGGTATAGAGTTTTTTATGTAATTAGGGCAGACTTGAATATGACAATTGTTTTTCAGTAGAAACTGTTCAAATCTGACTTGAGACTGAGCCAGTCCCTCAAACACAAATGGATATCTGCCAAACTGGTTTATTTCTGTCCCTCTCTGTTCAGTACCTGGCCAGGCCAATCAGAACAGGTTTCTCTCCTCATAAGCCCAAAATGCCAAGAGCTCTGCAATTACTGCTGTAATTGGCTTGAATTGGCCATTAGTACTCAGCTTGAGTCTGAGTCCAAAGCACACATCAACAGACAAATGTGAACAACCCCAGTCCCCCTCTAATGCACTGGCTAAACCTCCTTTCTTTTTTTTTTTTTAAACTTCACAGAGATTAAAACAGTTTTTCTGTTCTTTTGATTTGAGGAAAACACCTGCAGAAGTTTCAAAAGCACGGGAGGTTTTGTTATGGGCTTGACAATGATCGTGTGTCAAGAGGATATGTGGGTGATGAATGAATGTGATACAGAGAAACACAATGGAAATTAATGAGAGAAACTTTTATAACTATATTAGTATTTTAAATTGTTTATTAGCACTGTCATCTTTGCTAGGTTAATTGTTTTCTTTTATTCTATTCATGTGTTACTGCCAATTGTCATTATGAGTCCCTGACACTCTTCATAACAGCTAATACTTGTAATCAGTGTTGTTGGGCATGTTGGGCAGACATAACAGGTGTCTGGGTTTACAACTGCCAATCATAATTGAACAGTATAGGAGCTAATAATTGCTTGCTGCTACTGAGGTTGATTTCATTATGTGCAGCAAACGGACTACTCTGCTTTAGATTCCCATTATCAGAACCTAAAGCACCGTGATACATTGTAAAACCATGTTCAAGGGTTGTTAAGATGTTTTTATGATCAGTTCAGTAGTTCTCGGAATTTTGCCCCAGCAGGTTCCAAGAAGATTCAAGTGGAGCTGACTGAGCTGTTGTTCGTGGTTGGTCAAGATAAAGCACCATCAAACTTGTAAACAAGAGCTATTCTTGGCATGCTACAGCCATCCCTCTACTACAACTACAATATTTTGAAAACTTCACATGGTGAAGTGAATGGAAAACACAAGATGGACACACAAAGGGGTATAAACCATTAACAATGTTAAGGGGACAGTGCAATCCTTCAATCTGTACAATCCTATAAGCAACATGCAGTTCTCGGCTGAACCTCTCCTTACTCAGTTGTTACTCCCAACTCACTTCACTCTCCATTGCTTTTCTAAGTTACGGTTCCATCGATTTTTGCAGAATGGGCATTTAGTACACAGCAAACAGCGTGAAAAAAGCATAGAAATGTAGCAGGACTATACAGAATCATTTTTATGCAGCAGGTTTTAGAAATAGTGGTTGTTTTTTTCTTTGCCGTTATTGACAAGGTGTAAAAAACAAACCACTTACAGCATACTTGGCTACAATATAGCACAATATAAAAGAGATGATAGTTCCCATTATTACAACATTAAACATTAACAACAAGAAACAAGGACACTATTGCACTGATGCAAAGCACTCAAAGCCAGTACCAGCTAATATTGTTCAACTGCAGAGCTGCAGCCCCACCAGTTTGAAACCTGGGGCCAAATGCATATTGGTCTGCAATATGTATATTTCTATATTTCTGAGTTTATAATGTATTACATTTCATGTAACTAGATAACACAAAGTAAACATGTTCATGAATTTATTAGGCACTTTTAGCCTAATAAATTTACTAATGAAGCTTGTCATTAACTCACATGTTACGACTGCGACTGTTACAATCCTGCTCACATTATCACAGCAACTCTTATTAGATTTTCTAACATGAGCGCTTGCTTGACACCAAAAATATGCATATTTAAGAAATATAAATTACACGTCACTCCTATTTACATATCTAAGGTATTTATGCAATAGGCCATGCTCCATTTCGACAGTAAATTACAGTAAATCAAACCATATTGAAAATTCTGCTGAAGAATAAATCCTCCTTGATAAAAAAAAAAGATCCTGAGGAGACAGTTTAAGATAAGGTTAAAAAAAAAAAAAAATCTTATATATATTAAACAACGCAAAAATCAGTGCTGACTATCTCCCAAACCCACTCCAAATGCTCTGTTTAATCCTTTGCCCCAGTACTGATTGCACTGTTACTCAGTGTTAGGACTTTTGGGATTTCGTCACTGCCCAAGAAAGTATCTGTCTATTCCATTACATATTGTCAACTGTCCCTCATCCTTGAAAAACTCATCCTTGAAAAAAAATCCTGAGAAATACTAAGCTGTTCATTTTACATTATTTTACTTGATAAAGTCTCTGCTTAAGCTGGCCAGCGGATAGACAAGACTGTAGTATATGATTTACAAGTCCTGGAGCTGCTCCATAGTCAGTTAATAATAGAACAAACTGTATGACAGTATAACAGCACCTATTGTGATTTACTATGATATAGGAACATGTTCTGATTCAGCCCTACATTCAAATAAAACTAATTTAGATGTAATATATCTTAAGCAAAAATTCTATAAGGCCAAGGAGTTGGTCGCAAATGGTTGGTGTCAGTGGACCGATGCCAAAAAGTGTCACCTGATGACATTATCGGTCCAGTTCTTGCTATGATTTCCAGTTTAGGGAGACAGTAATCTGTGCTTGTAGATGTTAAACCTAAAAACTCAAAATCAAAATGTGTTTTGGAGGTAGATTTTCCTGTAAATACTGACCTCAGGTTTTAAAATTTCAGTTACAAGTAAATGTTGTAGCACAAAAATAAAGGATGGAAAAGTTAGAGATGTTTCATTTCCCCAAAAGAACCCATGCAAACCCTTTCCTCATATCTGAAAAATACCCTAAAATAGCTCAAATGTATCTCATTTTGTCTGTGAAGCCATATGAGCATGTGTCTCACTTCTTTCTTTCTACCTTTGTTTCTTCATGTTTTTTTTTCCCTCTTCCTGTATGCCCCTCAGTTTCTACCATTCTCTTTGTCTGACACGTAAACAGAAACACACTCCCATACACATGGACACCATGAATCACCACACACTTGCAACTTTTCGCAGAGCTTTGTAATGGCTTTGATCAATAATTGATCAAGGGAATCTTCTGACTGTTCAAAGAGTCTAAGGAGCCGGTGGAGGCAACCATTTTCACTTTCTCCCAAGATCCACACAAAGTACCATCTACAGCTACCACACAAACCGGTTCCACACCAACACAAGACAACATCTCTGCATGCCTGACATTACCTGAAGCTCGAGGACCTGCCAGGTCATATACATCCGAGCACAGACAGCAGACCAACGTAACATGTCACCCGCTGAGATCTTAAATGTCTCAGGAGCTGAGATCTAAAATGTCATGGCCTCGGGGTTCAACTGCTTTCTGATCTGTCCGGGTTCAATGGCTTGGCTGTGCCACTGCCACTTGACAGCTCTATTTTCTAGGCCATGAAAAGGACATGTCAGGTTGTCTTGCACAGTCACCGTTTCTCTGTTGTGTGCATGGATGCAGAAGTGATGAGTAAGGTAGATGACAGAAGTGAAAACCTTTTGATTCTTTACTTTAATCTTCCGGTCTCATCTGTGCAGCTTGGCTTAGATAGGGTTTAATCGCTAAATCTTTGCTGGCTTCATCCTTTTAAATATCTGTCAACCCCTTCAAAGGACCACAAAGTACTACAAAGGGAAGAGATTTGTGAGTATTAGCTATGTTAGGCTGTGTGTTTGTCTCCACTCTCCTCTGTAGTGCCTTGTGTATGAATGTGTGCTATTCCAGTGTGTATTTGCTCCTGCCGCTCCTACTCTCCTGCAGAAAGGATTCCTCTGCATTCCTCTGCCCTCTCTCCACATGCCCAGCCTTAGGGACCCCGAGAAGAAAAGGATGGAGAAAAAGAAAAAAAAAAACACTGGAAAGTAGAATACCAAGCGCTGTTGTCTAGGAGCTGTTTACTTTGTCTGCAGGCTACATGCTGTGTTTGAGCAAGTGTGAATGTGTGTCTCTCCATGCGTGTGCGTGTGTGTGTGAGGGCAGGCTTTTGTGTTTACTCTCCCTGCCTGTACAGGTACCAGGTGTGCTATCGCAGACTGAGCAAGAGACAATGCTTGTCAGTGAGAGAGGGAGAGGGCTGGTGAGAGTGAGAGAAAGGGAGAGAGGGGGCGAGAGTTGGCGGAGGGAAGTGAATGAAAAATTCATACGGCTGCGGGTCCCAAAAGCCCTTCTGTCTTTGCCAGGAGTCCTCAGCTTCAAACTGCTGGGCAGGGGCGGTGGGACTGTGCCAAAGAGATGGTACGTGCACACACACACACACACACACACACAAGAAGCAAATGGAAGAACAGGGCCAGAGGAGGTGTTATCTTGGAATCAGGAGTAAAGCTGAAAGGAGAGTCAACACGCAACAACAGTATCCCTTAACATCAACAGGGTGCTCAGGACAGCAGTCCTCTGGATGCTTTTCTAGTGGCAGCCATTACAACCAACACACAGTCACTCCTGTAAGCAAGGAGTGTGATGCAATGTGTTTGTCTCCTCAAACACATTTTGTGTGATGAAATTAAGTTTCTGATTTTTTGTTTCTGCTTGGCCTTTATAACACCCACCCCACTGAAATAGTGTAGAAAACTTGCATATTGTTGGTGGTCTCCGCCCAGGGACTACAGATGGAAATGAGCTTTTAGCTACATCTGGTACAATATATGTATTGTGCATTGTCACTGTTAAATAAAATGAATTGAAAAAGTGATTTGATGCAAATTAAGCTGAATGAGAAGCTCACTGCTGAGAAAAATCCCAATGCAAGCATGCTAAATAAATCAGAAGATAGGGATCTTTGTCATTATAAAGACAACATCTAGATGCATACCTGTGACACAGCCTTACGAAAAGAAAAAAAAATGATGATAGAGAGAAAAGGGAAAAAGGAGCGAGTGAGAAGAAGAAGCCTCCGTTTCTTTAGTCACTACTGCAGCGTTGCCATAGTCACCGCTGCATCCTTAGGATGCCAGGGAAGAGTGAGTTAGAGGAGGGAGAGCGGAGGAAGGAAGGGGGGAAAACTTTTACAGCTCTACCTCTCTCACTGTGTGGAAGTGGGTCAGCAAAGACACACTGACTCTCACACACACACACACACACACACACACAAACACAGTACTCGTCATTTTCTAAACTGCTCAGTTCTGTTTGTCTGTGTGCGAGGAGCAAGGACTGGTGGTGGGGTGGGGTCTTCTGCCTCATCTGCCTTTTCTCAAAGGGCACATGAAAACGAGTGGAGAGGCAAAGACAAACATGGTGTGTGACATGCTTCCGAGATGTGCATCAACAGTAAATCCAATCAGGCTTGTCAACACACTCGAACACATGAGAATATTTGATGAATTTAATCTCACCGCACTGTGCTGTACATTTGTTGTGGAAAGAAATCAATACTTTCAGGTCTTTATTTAATGTCTTGAAGTTATAAAAACACAAATGTTTTTGTTCATTCCAGTTATCAATTCCTGATAGGAAACATTGGTCCTGTTGTGTTTCTACATCACCAGCTATGCATGCCTCAGTAAAAGTTTATAAGTGTGGCTAAGCTTCAGGACAGACAGTGGTGATCCAGCACAATGCAACATGGCCAAAGAACAAAGCATTTGTGATGTCTTAAGTAATGGTCATAAGGCCCCATAAGTGTAAAACTTCAAATATCTGTATTTTTCTTTATTTTCTGACATTTTTGTTTTGCATTAAGCGCAGATTGTCACACCTGAGGCATCTTAGGGCTCGATGTGTATTTGTGAGGGTATCATGGCTGTGTGAAAGGGACAAAACCCTCTTCACACAGTGTTGACTCCCCAACCCCCAATTTCACTCTTGGTTTAGATGTAGGTCATGAAGTCCTTTCATCACCAAGAGTTCGGACATCCATCCGTAAGGACTATTGGTTTATCCTCACGGTCAGGATGGTCGTTTCTCTGTCAGAGTGGAATCAGGCCCTGGAGAGCTGGTGGGGCCATTTACTGACATTGTAAGACATATGGCACATAAACACATAACTACTCACATGTGCACACACATACACAAACACTTGAGCCATTTACCAACATGACACAAACACAAGAGTGATGAGATCAGACCCAGATGTCAAGGAAAATCACATATAAGCAGACGAACTATGTGGGTGTGTTTTCTTGTGTGTGCTCTTCCCCCGGCGCCCACATCTCTCTCAGTGACATGATGAGCATGTGACGGGAGCAGAGGAGCACTGAACTGAGTCACAGTCTCCAGGGGGCAAGTGTGATGATCAAGAGGACCTTTGAGAGAACAGCCCTCCACTCATTCCCAGAGCCATCTCCTTTACCACTCACTAACCTGGCCCCATAAATTCACAGGCCCGGTCCCCGTGGACCCATACCAGCAGGTGGATCGCGAAGAGTAAAAATTATCATAGACTATTTGTCTGGTGGGACTGGTGGAAGATATGTGTGATTTCGGAATGTGAAACGAAGCCTGTATGGGCACAGAAATTCTGTTTTGTACAGTACAAGATCCTTTTGTGTCACTAGCGTATCACAATGTTCTTTCTTTCTTATTGTCTTTCCTCCATCATCCTCTGGCCTTATTATGCTCTTATGGCCTTACTGTGTTCTATACCACGACCCTCACAGAATCCCTTGTCTTCCTTCTTACCCTGACCCCCTCCGGATTGCGGTGTCCACAGTTGAGGCCTAAAGCCTGAAGCATCGCCAGCAGGCACCAAGACAGCAGCTGTGCATGACACATGTTCACCAGAAACTCCTGTTTGCTTCATTTCACTCCTCCTCTTCCAACCCACCCTTTCCATTCTCCTTTGGCCCCCACCACTCCATTCGGAACAGGTGATCCCCCAGAGGGTCAGTTTTAAACCCTCCACTTACTCTCCATGCGGCTTCCTCCTCCAGCTCTCTCAAACCCCACTGAAACCCCATTGTGAGTGACAACCAGAGACATCTGTCTCAAGAGCCGGCAGCACAAACCTAAGAGGACACCTCAAAGAAAGGTCCAAACTCGGTGAAAGACAGCGAAAAGAAGCCATGGGGTAGCTGTTGAGGAAGACTTTTCAAATCGTAATCATCAAACAAGTTTGACAGCATTGTGCAGCATGCTACCAAGTATAAAAACTACATTGCATTGATAATAACACAGCTGTTGAATCGAGTATGGGTCTACAAATCCAAACGATTAATAATAAATCATTTGCTTTGTGTCTTTAAACAATACACCTAATTTTCCAAACAGCGTGCACAACAGGCAACCCCATACAAAACACATTTATATACTGGTAATTTTATTTGTCAAATACGTTGTTAACCTATTGTGTGTTGAATTACTTTCATGGATGTTTTTTTACAATCCTAGGAGACAATATTATACTGCACAGAATTCATAGGGAGTAGGTCAGGAAAGCACAGGTCTTTGACACCAGACACTGGGGTTTGTTTCTTGCATACCAAATGTTGTAGGTTTAAGCTTTATTTTTACTGTAGCTGTGCATTACGGGGTTATGGCCTGGCTCTGGACGTAGCAACTGATGGTACCATCAAAGGGTGAAATCCAACGCTGAGCTATGAATCAAAACTTATTCCATAAGTATCTACGACGGGACTCCCATTAGCCCTTTGCATCGACTATAAATTTGGATTTGGGCTACTAATACTCTTAGTTAAAGTTGACAAAGTCACAGCTGTGGTTAAATACTGAAAAACTCGTATGATAATAATGCTTAACATCTTGTGCTGCAAGTCAGCAGACTTTTTCAATATATTCAACCATATCCTCAATCTTTCACTAACCTTAAAGCGCTCTAATTTAACATAACCATAAAAACATGAATAATGCTTTAGCTGCAAGGAGAGAATATTGAGTGAAAAACAAATAAAATATTTATAACCATAAGTGTTTTGTACATAAGTCCAATATGAACATTTTGCATTGAAAGTCAACAGTTTTCTGACAGAACTTTGACACACTCCCTGCGGTTGTTTCTTGCTTACCAAATGTTGTTAGGTTTAAGTTTGATTTATAGTTATATGTTCAATGAGAACATTCCCTCTTCATGCTGGAAAAAAAAAAAAAAAACTTAACTCAGGTGGCATTATGTTTCTTACAAAACCTAGTTGCTAATGCAAACTACACTAGTTGTTCTGTAGGAGACTGGGTTGCAAATGAAGACAGAAAAGGAAGAATGATAGTTTTGGTGGGTCAAAAAATATCTAAACCTATTTCTGCACAGCTAATCAACAATGAAAAAAGGAACATCCATTATGTGTACAGCTACAAATGTGTACAGCTTGGTAGGGTACAATTCAATTTGTAGTCTTTGTTATAGACACTTGAGCTGCACATGAGTATAAGGAAAGGTGACTACAATGCAGTATCAGAGAGCTTCATCACCCTAAGGTGCGCAGAAATGAAATCCATCAGGTCTAAATCTAGCATCGATATCTCTCAACACTGGGCCCTGACTCCAGCAGTTTGTTCCGTTACCATTCCACCGGGTTTATCTAGAATATGCCTTTTCCAGCTCATTACGCCCACTTTAGGCTCCCATAAGGTCATTAATCCCAATCATTGTGTTCATTTTCACACATGCCAAACCATTATTCCACACTTGGCATATCTTTTAACCCTTCTGTAATGCTCTCTCGCACATACCCATGCACACACAGACATACACATATTACCACAGTCTCCCTCTGCTTAGTCATTCTGTTTGTGTCACACTGTCTGTGATTGCATAATAACATAAAATACTGCGATGGGGATCATAAGATGATAATGATCAGAGAAAATCTTGCCAAATATAGGTTTATGGACTTGAAATGTATCTGTGATGACACATTTCAGCACTCTTCAATACTACAAGTTAGATTTGTGAAGCAGCTTGCTCGTGTATAAATGATTTGCAGTCATACAGAATATTTGTCATGCTGGAGAGCTTTCCAGCATCAGCGCTCGATGCCTTATAGAGATTACTGCTGTATATATAAAAAAAATCTGCTAAGGGGCCCACATGTGCTAAGACTCACATAGGAAGGAAACAGAAAACAATACAAATCTGAATTTTAAGGTCTATTGGACATTGTGTGAATGAGTATAATAGTATTTCCTGTGTGGAGTATGTGGCGCTGGAGATGACATATTGGAAATATTGTATACTAATATCTCTAATGAACTATGGGTTACCTAGGCTTTGCCTCCTTTTGCCAGTAGGTGGTGCGAATCAAGTGTGTTATTAATGCAGCAATACATTTACTGGAGGTTGCCTGACATGGATATACATTTTCAATGAATATTGGACATTGCATGGAGGAGTTAAATATCACTTCCTATGTCCATTATGTGACACTAGAGAACACGTACTACTTTATATTGCTGTATATCAAGTGTAGACAACAGGATGTAAATTTCATGTAAATCGAATGATGTTTGTCACATAAGGCTGCTTCCTGTTGCAAGTAGGTGGCGCTATGACTTTGATTCAATACTGACATGTGGACTCTTATCAAACATGTCAAGTTTGCTGCAAATTGGACAATGTACAGTCAAGTTACAACAGCTTCCTGTTTCATGGTGAAACATGCAATTTGTCTGCCTCGCCATGGCAACACCATTCCATAAAAACTTTAGACTTCGCTGACCAAATTTGAGGTGAAACGTCAGGTGTTAATCTGTTAAGCAGAGTTTGTAAAATGATAGCACTTGTAAATGGCTAAAAATGCACTAAAGCTGCACACTAAATTCAAAATGGCCGACTTCCTGTTGGGTGTCGAGCATGGTACCAAATCCCCCCCTTAATTCAAAATGGCTGATGGCACGGCACCAAGAGGCTTTTTTCTTTAAGTCTGGAGGTGTCACATGTGCCTACCAAAATTTGTACAATGTGGGAACTTCTTACTTGAAATCTTATAGAGGGTGCCCCAGACCCATATGAGATTTTCACCAAATGTACCAAATTTCGTGAGTATTCGGGAATACCTAGTCCCTCAAAAAATGTGTTCTAAAAATAAACATCATAAATAATAGTTCAGGCCCTAATTAGTGTTTCTCTTGTTATTCATTCTAGTCCAGTTATTGGTCCCGAAACAATGTGATGTCATGCGAATAGAGGAAGAGGAATAGAGATCTGGGTTCATCCCCCAACACCAGCAGAGAACATAGGTAGTATGGTATGCATGAAGGTATGAGATATGAGTTGATATGTGTATATGATAATGCCTTGAGTCTCTGTATTTGTAAATGGAGACAAGCAGCATTGGGGAATCAGTTGCTGTGTTGCAGAGATGCTAATGAGCAGAGCAACAGGACAGGGATCAGAACACACAATCAGAGAAGGGGGATATAGAAGCAAGATGATCAATGAGTGTGATTCATGCCAAAGTTCTGTGCTTGGGGATTCATCTTTCTTCTTCAGGGGGCATTCCAGACCTTATTCTTGGTTGTTAGAAGAAGTGGTAACAAGCACAGTAAAAAATGTATAGTTCCAGAGAACATAAGAGTGTCTAAAATTATTTGTTTTACAGTAGCATGCAAGCCTGTAGCAAAACCCCTTCTTTTCTCTCTCTCACACACACTGATACTCACTCTTGGCAGCTTAGTATTCACACGCGACCCCATGGCTGTGAGGGAGTAGCCCTGCAGTGGATGGAGAGGAGAAGCATAATAGAAAAACTCATTTGAAGGGAACTCAGGAGCCCAGGACCACATTAAGCTCAGCCGCCGGGCCTGAATGAAAGATCATGTCGAACTCGTCACACAGTGTGTGTGTATGTGTGTGTGTGTGTGCGCGTGTGCGTGTGTGTAGGACAGGGAATGAGGGAGAGAGACAGAATAAAAACAGTATAAATATGATAAGAAAAGATGAAACAGATGTGAAAATCGAATAAAGAAGGCTGAGTGTGCAAAAAGAGTAACATATTCAATACAGCTCCATGACTCTCCAGGCTATGAAATTTCCTGGGTCTGTGTCCATCCTTCATTCAATGGATTTCACACTCTGCAACTTTAACAGACAAACTGTTTTCCTGCAGTTTATTCCAGAGTTTTAACAGTTATTGATTCTTCGGCACTAAAGCATTGTGTATTCAGTCCTGAATATAAAACATAACTGGTAGGAGTGTTAACAGCAACTTGCTTACTTAACTCTGACTTGGCCAACAACAAAAGTTTGGTAACTGAGACAATTTGGGTAAATTAAAATGATACCATACAGCAGCAGATGAAATCTTTTATGCATCACAGTATCTCAGATCATGATCCTGTTTTTTGCCAGACAATCCGCCGTTTGAACGTCGTCCAAAGTCAGTCGGGACCACTGCCTCTAATTCCACGGAGGGCGCTAACCTCCTTTTCCCCCTTCTGCTCTCTGTCTCCGACTTGAATTTCCTACAGGCACCGAGATGAGTTTAGCCCATTTTCTTTCATTTTGTCGAGGTCAGACAGGAAGAACACCTGTGGGATTCACCCTTTGGAAAAAGAAAAAAAAAGGACAAAAAAAAAACTTTTTTACTTTCTTATTCTTCACTTCTTTTGTCCCTCCATTTCACCCCTATTTAGCCAAGGTCAAGGAGACTTTTGCCAGCACTCCCCTTTCCCAGTTACTCCTGCCAGCTGTGGTCTCGTGTCTCAAGCCGAATTGTCAATGTTAAGTATGGACATCCTGGGAAGGTCCATCACTGCATTTATGCTGGTTCATAGGTCCACACTTCCTACTGTTTCCAAAATGTCAGAGTAGGGGGTCTCTGAATAAAACATCATCTATCTCTTACTCTGGAAGGATTTACCTTGGAGTAAACTCTATAAAGTGAAATTGTCATGACACATCAGCTTGAAAAGTGACTGACCCTTCCAGTGACTTTTGAAATATATTCAATCACAGTGCAATGCAAATACAGCTAAGAGATGCATTTCACAGATCATACACCTCAAGCTGCCTCTGGACTTACTGCCGTTTGGTAAGAGCATATTTTGAGCTGTGATATCTTTTTGAAGAATTAGTTTTACTTGACTCAACCTGACTTGAGTCATCTCTAGCACTCAGTTTAAGTATGTTAGGCCAAAAATACTTCAGAACAACAAGTTAACGTCAGAAATATCACTCTTAGCATGTGGACTATTTGTGTGAAAGTTTTCATAACTAATTGTATTTTTTTTAATGTAGTTTACTTCTAGAGGATTGACTGATGATGATGTAGGTGAATATCCCCCAAAAAGCCTGACAACTTTTGTAATTGTGTTATGTAATTATTTTTCAAAAACATGCTCTATTGATTGGTAGAAATGTAAATTATAGTATAGCTGACATTGTTTCACAAAACCTGAACATTGCCATGCAATGTAGAGTTCTTATTATAAACTGTTGACAGTAGGATAAATCAAATGTTATTAAATTGCATATTTGTTGAAAATATTTTACTTTTTCATGTTTAATGAAAATACAGTCACTAATCAGTTGTGGACACTGACCACTTCACTCTGATCACTGGGTGTGGCTGGCTGTTGTGTCTGGATTGCAGTGCACAGTAAAATAAGTGACGGTTTGTAGAAAACCACACACACAAAAAAAAAAAAAATTGCATGTTTCATTTTAATGGAGAAAAATAATGCAGATGCTGAAAGTGTAATTAAACTGTACATGGACATCTAACGTTTGGTGGAGGCTCATACTTAAAAAACTGTGTGGTCAGTTAAAACAATAAAAAATGTTGTTAGTGCTCAAAAGGAACTACGGAATGCAATAAAAAGGGTTAAATCTGCAGAGATTTGAAATCAAACATAAATTATTTCCATGCTAGTAGCCTGTGATATGCTCTCCTTCGGTACTCTGATTTTCAATAATCGATTAGGCAGAGTTCACAGATGTAACATGTGTTTTTCGTCCATGCTTCTCAATAGCTGCTGCTCAAATTACAATTAGGTTAAAACACCTAACCCTATAGAGACTTTGAATGAGCTTAAACAATCAATTACAGTAGTGAATTCCTATTGAGTTTTAATCAATTTAAATGTTTTAATTTCTACTTTGTTCTGTCTTCTCTTGTGGTTACCTGGCCTGCAGATTTCACAGGTCAAGAAACCATTCAGAAATCTTTAATTAGCTTTCCCAAGCTAATAAGTTCTCAGGCCTCATACAAATTGTTCTGTCAAACCCTGACTTTGAGCCAGGTCTTGCCAGCTTGGATTGTTTGGGTGTGAGCTCAACAGAATAAAGGACTTTTAATCATGTTCAAATTCATTCAATGTTTCATTCTTCTCAGTCATTTTGCCACTTATTCGTCGTTCTAGCTGTGCCTCTGCCCGTGACTGACACCGCCAAACTGTTTAGTGTGACTTCTATCATCATTACACTGGATAGATCCATACTTGGCACCTTTTGAGGCGAAATTGTAATAACAAGTCGAGGCTGATGGAAAGAGCAGGAAAAGGAGGCGACACAGAAGAGTAATTTCGGACTTTGAGTAAATTCAAGCATCGCACCTTCACGAAGACTGCAGGTCAGTGAGGAAGCTTAGACAAAAATATGAGCTTCGGTTTAAAGATGAAATGACCCCATTCCCTTTCCCCCAGATCTAATTCAGCTCGGCCTAAATGGGGATGGGTATTGCCTAAACCAATAACTTGCTGGACCTGAAGTGTCTTTTTAAAACAAGTGTCCGGGGAATTGAATTTCAATCGTGTGAGCAGTAAATGAGGAGGAGATTTATGTGGCTGTGCGTGGGAAAAGGGTATAATAAGGCAGCAGCAGCAGTTGCTTTACACTTTGTCACATTTACAAAGAAGGCATTAGTGCTTTGACCGACTTCAAGCAGAGCTGAAATAATGCTGCTGCTCTTTAATGCTGCCATAATGGTCGTTGTCAACATCCTTGTCAACTTTATTCTCACTGTCATTGTCACCTCATTCATAAGTGAAATTTTGCCCCAAGATTATTAGGCTGCTATTAATCTCATGACATTTATGCATATTGTTTTCTTCCCATGTCATGCCGCATCATGGTTTGATATTGTTTTCGCTTGGGGAAGGGGGATGTTTAAGGAAGAGGAGTCATACAGTAACTCTCCATCTCTCACTAGCTTCTCATGTGAGACTGATAGAGGTTGGAGCACAGCCACTCGCTGTCAGCTCCCAGCTAATAGAATCAACATGGCTGATGGATAAACCCACCGAAAATAAGTTGTCAGAGAGCTGCAGGCCCTTCATCAACCTCCCTGCCATGTGTGGCACTGCCTTGACCCCTCCCAATGCCATATCAGGAGGGTGTTTTATCTTCAGCATGCTGAAATTAGGTTTCAAGTTTTTATTTATTAATGTATACTGTTTGTTCTCTGACATAAAGAATGGGGTTATGATTGTTCTTGGGGTCAGAAAGATGCACTGAGGAATGGGTTTACCTATAGAATCTTGAGTTTAGTTATATAGTTGCGCATACAACGTATGATTCATTCGAAGGGAACATGTTGGGAAATATGCTTATTCACTTTCTTGTCAAGAGTTAGAGGAGAAGGAGTGGTATCAATCTTCTTATCCAACTCTCTGTACAAAAGCAAATAAACGTATTACCCAAAATGTCAAAGTACTCCTTTAACATAAGCAGCAGGATGCTGTTTCTAAATCCTTACTTTAAATACAGATTCTGACTCCAGAGGAAGAGATATGCATTTAAAAATAGGAAGTAAAGAAGCTAACATTGAAGATTTAAGCTAATTCACAGGAGGACAAATTTATATGGAATGCCAGCAGAAAAACAGAGGCAGGATAAGACAAGTAAGGTCGAGGTAAACCTGAATACAAACACTGGGTCAAATATCAAGAGCATAAACAAAGACCTTATGTTTGTCCAGTTAAATAATTCTCAGACTCTGTGATGTGTACCTTCCACCGAGCAATGCAAAATTCCCCAGACCACCTCTGGCCAGCAGAGAAAGAGGGAAAAGGAGAAAATGAGGAGAGTGAGACACGTCTGAGCTCGAGAAACACAATGACTTGCTGACTCTCTCCCTAGAATATACTAAAAGCTTGCCCATATACTGACTTAATCAATACTTTGCGTGGGTAAAAGAAATCTCCAAAATCACCAGGACTCCATTCACCACAGACTTATTATACGAACAATACATCTCCCACAGTTGTCCCCAAGAAATGGAACTGAACACAAGAAAACCTGGTGTGTACAGTATTTGTTTCATTTAGGCCTGCCTATAAGAAAAAAATCCTTTTTTCCACATCTAGAGCACAGTATGTTAGAGTTTCTCTCATATGACGTAACCCTCACCCAGTTGCCAGAATCCATGAAAGCAGTTGTGATCAGTGCCAGCCTGCTGCTATATTCTCTTACTCAGAATCAATGGATCTGGGCTAATCTGTCAAACCAAGGAGTCTCTTTCATCCGCTATTCATTTTGAGAAAGGTCTACCAGTTTTCCAAACATTGATTTGATTAACAAGAGACATGCAATGTAGACACATAGAGGATCTGGGTCAAGGATTTCACACATCCACTGCATCCCTGATCCTTGTGCACAGTACCTCAGAGCTCCACCAGGAGCCACTGTAGATCCATCTGAGCTATAGAGACAGGCAGACAGAGGAAAAAGAGTGGGGGGCATGCAGGGAGGTAAAAAGAGCTCAATGTATTAGATCTGCCACCCCACTGGTTTTGTATACCGACAGCTGTGCTCTATAACCCACTTGACAAGATTAAAAGTCCAAACATATAAACAAATAGACAATCTCTTCCTGGCTCGATGACTGAGCCAGGATGCACCTTGTGAACTGCAAATGAGACAGGGGAAGAGTGTTCGAGCATAATTTAGGGCTGCTTATAAGATCACAAAATGTGACCCACTTCAACACTGCACTGACTAAAAGACGCAAGATTCTAATAATATTTCACGAGACACTTCTACATAAATCTTGAATAATATTCCATGCATGTGGATAGATACACCTCTCCGTGTTTGGCTTGTGGGTGCTGGTGCATGGCTGTGCCATTGTTTGCAGACAGAAAGAGAAAAAGAAAGCGAGACAGAGAGAAATGACTGATGACAGATCCACAATGCTCAGCAGTACATCTCTCACCACACAGCCATGCAGCCAGTCCTCCTCCAAGCTAAGGCATCCATCTATCCGTCCTCTTGCTCACTGGCGCTTTGTGTTTTTTGTTTAGTTTGTTTGTTCTGACATGTTAATGGGACAGCTGATGGACTGGCAGTCTGATCCAGCTAGAGGGGCAGGGGCTGCTGGGCTTATTTTATTCTGACAGCGAGGGGGGAAGGTCAGCGCGTTCATAGCTCACCTGCCTTCTCCTCTCTTTCCCTCTGTCTCACTTTCTGCTCTCTCTCATCCTTCCAACCGAAGTTCTGCCTTTGTCTCGTTTGCTTCCATCTCCCACAGTGTGTTTTTGGGCACATCCGTCTCGGCTCATTTCCTCTCTCATGTTTAGAGCTCTTCTGAAACACTTCCCCAATGATTGGCCGACAGCTGCAAGGGAAATTGGGACAACAAATTAGATGAACTTTGATGCAATATCGAAAGTAATACCCAGCAACAAAAGTAAGAAAAGCTCAAATAACACCTTCTGCAAGGGAAAAAAGGCTCAAGGCAACAAAAGCATTATGAAACCTACAGGACTAATCTCTAGAAGAGTTTCTACAGCCTGCAGACTGCCAGGAGGAAAAATGTTATGAAAGTAAGTACACTGAAAGAAAATACAAACTAAACATAGACAGACATGCAAATGCATGTGTGTCTGCTTACACATGTACTGTTGACTTTAAAGCAGAAATCTTTCAAGTATTCTCCTTTACAAAATGCACGCAGAGATTTAACTCTGTAAAACTTTGATTATGTTGAAGCTTCAAAACGAATGCAAAATCATTTTGAAAAGAATTCTCCATATGCTTTTCCATCTCTTAGTTCCAGAGAGCTGCCTGGAAATGGGTCAGTATTAATGGCTGACCAGGCAGGCCAGTGTGCTGCATGCCACAACAAGCCCAGACCACATTAGGCTGCTGAGACAGAGTGTGATGGAGGAGATGGATAACTCACTGTGAGCAAGGGAGAGCCACAGCACAGCCAACGCTTTCATCTGCGTCAGGCCCGAGAGCAAGCGACAACAGGGAATGTTGACCCGTAACAGCGAAAGGTCAGGTGTGTGTCGGTGTCTTTGTGTTTGTTGTACTGCAAACAAATCCGGCTGTAGAACAACTCTGCCCTCAACTATGCACATGAAAGCAGTAATGTGAAAGGTTAATGATGAATACTTACTGAAGAAAGTTGCTATGTTCTATGAGGATGGCCAAAGGTTGCAATTAAACTGCCAATTGATTCTGTAATAATGGCAACATACATTCTGTAAGTGTCAAATATCTAAAATTGATGAATGAATCAAGTAGATTTTTTACTTTTCCAATCATTTATTAATTCCAAAATTTTCAGTGCAATTGCCCTTGTTACATGATTTGTTCCCCTTTAAAATACAGTGGAAACAAATAAAATCATCTAAATCAGTGACATTTTTGTTCTCAGTAAAATGAGCAAATCAGATCCAGTATTTTCAATTACACTCAGTTATATTTCATTATTTCATCATCATAGTAGCAGAACTAAAGGATGCTCTGTATAATACTGCCATATACAGAAAAGCTTTGTCTTTTGTTAGTGACACTAAAAATTTTAATTTGAGTTAATGCCTTCTAGACAACAATAAAGAACACCTCTGGTAAACGAAAAGATATATATGGGATTCTTTGTACTATGTGCAATCAATATAATGAATCAACTTCTGCAGACATATTGCTGCATTGCTGATGGTTTGTGATGCATGTTGTGTTTCTTATTTTTATTGTGTTGTGTTTATTGCTGTGTTTTGATTGTTGAGACAAAGACATTTCTTGCCCTGTTGGGTACACTAAGTCTCCACAAACAATGCTCATAATCAATTATTTCTCTGCGATCTCTTTGTGACACAAGAGAAGATAAATCAACACATACGGGACTAATGTGCTGCAAACCTTACTGTCAGTCATCAGAATTTGATTTCCTCCTGTGGGTCCATGTAGAGCTGATGATGCAGGATGACATCACCAAAATTATCCAATGAAAGAGCTACCTGTCAGTCAATATGACTTCATGTTTACGCCTCTTGTAATAAGTCAGTGTGAATACAAACTGAACCAGAACAAAAAGGCTACATGAACCGCCCTAATGCTAATGTAAGGTAAGGTTGAGGTTAAGCAAGGAATAGAGATGGTTAATTGATGGTGATGAAGTTAGAGGTTAGCGATTCTAACATGTGTGTGCTGAATGAGTGCATTTGTTGCAGGCTATTTTGGATAGCCAGTGATAAATGACAGAAGTTTCCCCCAGTGAATGTAATTCTGAGAATCATGAGGTATAGAGTTTCTGAAATTGGGCAACAAGTCCATAAAAATGCTAAGAAGATAAATGGTGGTCTAATGTAGCCATCAACCAGACCATTAGCAATAGCCAGTAAACCCCAAACAGATGAAGATTTTCAGCTCTCAATCATTGGGACGAAACAAAAAAATAATACAAATCAAGAAAATAGCTTAAGCTCGCTCTCTCCAGAAAAGGTCAGATAACAAATAAACTATCATCAGAGAGGGAGAGAGAAAGACTGAAATCAAGAGAAAAAGATGGAAAGACAGAAAGAGAGAGAAAATAAATCTTGTTGTCTTCTGCCAATCCTTAATTATCTCTCTCTGTTTATTTACTCTCCATTCATCCCTTTAAAGCTGCAGGGCCTTTAACACCCTTAATCAACATCTCTCCCCAGCAGGGCCTGTAGCAAGCATCTTCACTCGCCTACGTAATTGACTCTTCGTGTTTGAGAGGCAATAAAAGTTTATGACTATTAAACATAACATCAAGCGGGCTGTCGTTTTACCAAACTATTAGCGAGGGGAAGGCACGTTGTGAACCGATAATTAATTGCTTACTCTAGGGATGCCTAATTACCAATTGTTGGTGTTATTAGCTGATTAGCGGGTGGATTTGACAGCCCTGAAAGGCTGTCAATTGACAGATGAGAGGATGGGGCATCCATTGGTGCTTGGAGGTGCCGACATAATTGGTCTTTTTTGAAGTATGCATCTTGCACAGTCTCATGGTGAGCAGGAAGTGACAGAGCTCTTGAATGAATACCAAGGCTCCAAGTTGATTTAATAGTGTACTGGAAATAAAAAGGCTAAAGGATAATTGACTGCTTGTTTATGCTCCGCGACATGACTCACGTGTTGGATTCTTATGTGAATTATGCCATATGTCAGATGTACAATATAGCCACTGACATTTAATCAAGTGTTTCCCCACGTGTTCCAGCCCTCCAGGACATTCTATATTCGGCACAATCTTATCCAGGTGACACCTTGGGGTCAGAACATATAGAAACCAACAATAGCCACTTTCTTCTCCTCTATAATTGGATATATTTTTAGGGTTCGGTGTGAAATTGATATGGGAGACAGGGGCGCTGCTCAGTGATCCATCCTTTGGTGCCAACCTTGGTGGCCGCAGTGACAAATTTAGACATAGAGTGTTCTCTTCCACCAAATTAGATCAGGCCAATGGGCTATGAAAAACTCTGTGTGTCCGTGTCCCTGGGAACAAGTGAAAGCCAAACTGCTAAAGAAATTAACTCCCGTAATGTCTCTATTCCATCAAGACACACTCAAACACATTTTTCCGTATTATATCAAGTTGTGATAGCATGGTTGCCGAGCTACCCAAACATAAATGATATTACATAAATTAATGATGGCATTTAACGGTATATGTTGGTATTCTTGAAATGATATGGAATCTATTTTATGTCCAGGCCTTTAAAATGTTTACTCTATTAATTCTAACCTAAACCCTTACAAACATAAAGCTTAACTAGTTTTGATGTATTAGTAAATGATTTCCATAACCATATCTTCAAATCGAGCAAAACTAAATATCAGCTGCACACCAGTGTACTGTCTGTCACACAGCATAAATGCACAAAATTGATTCTGATTCCCTTTCTCTACAAAGAGTAAGTACACCCTAAAATTTTGCTAGAACCCTGACACAGGGGGTGTGGGGTCTGACCACCACAGCATGTATATAGATGTGCATTTGTGTGGTGCTGGTGGTCGGAGCTAACCAGGCTTGAGCAGCTACTGTCAGGGTCTCCATTTCTCTGCTGGAAAGACAGGGAATCCGGCACGTACCTCGGCAGTCACTAGAAGCACATTTATGCCCTTTTGAGACTGTTGTTGTTTTGGTCCCTGTATTGTAGCTGTGCTACTTGCTCTACTATGAGAGGCTGTCCTGGTGTGTGTGTGTGTGTGTGTGTGTGTGTGTGTGTGTGTGTGTCTTTAGGACGTGCCGGTACATAGTCGTAGCCATGCTGTTTATCACGGTTAAGTTAATGTTACTGTTCGTCATCCCTAAATATCTTGCTGAGCTCTGGATATAGCGCAGTTATCGGCAAGGCCATGTGTGGTATTTACTGAAGCAGAAGAGAAAATTTTTCACAGTTAAATGGTTACCTAATAGAAATTAGCATGGAATTCAATGTATTCTTTATTTTCTGTGAAGTTTAAACAAATGACTAATGATAGAGATGATCAGGACGCATATTTCTGTCCGAACCCGACCAGAGTCTGAGACAGTAATAACTGAGCCTGACCCGAACCCGACAGGCATTCTGTTATTTATGTCAGAACCCGACCTGAGCCTGCTGTAGGTAATGTGATCTGAAGCAAATCAAAAAGCCTCCATACCATCTCTGAGGAAGTTGTAGCTTCCCTGCTGTTTCTATGCTGGATTCACTTATGAGTAGTAACATGGTGCAGGTGATCGGTAAGAACCACGCGGATGTCTTCAGTTCAATCAGTTTATTTTACCATCACAACCACATTCCTGCACAACTGTCAGTGAAGATTTCCCTGCATAGTTTTCAGTAGTTTTTTAAACTTCCCCGATGACATTTTTGTTTGACGTCCTCCATCCTTAGCTAGGCTACATGATTTTTTAAATTTACCACCTGTGTGCTGCATTCACGTGTTGTCACGTAAATAAAAAACCCCAGCACTGAACAGGAAGCACCATGTCAAGAATGACGTGACCGAACCACGACCTGAACCCGACCCAAAGCCGAACATCATTTCAAAATGTTTGTCGGGTATCCACCCTCTAGTCCATGGTGCTGAGGTATGCACCAAAATAGATCCGATGAAAGGCGTTTTCACTGCTCACTCTAAGTCGTGCATTACGTGCAAACATTAGGCATTGTGAATGTGAGAGTGCCACTGTATATGTCTGTTAAAACAGATTTCAATAGGATAGTAGGTCCATCACATCATGTCACATTGCCATATCTTGGCTTTTGCTGAAACAACACCCCTGCCTTTGAGACAAGTTTGCGATAGAGGAACATAGAAATAAATTCACTTAAACTTCCAGTCCACTAATAACTCTTCTTCTGATCTCCTATATTACAAATACAGTACATGTAGGCCTGTCACGATAACTACTTTTGTTGGACGATATATTGTCCCAGAAATAATTGCTATAAACAATATTGTCATTTTTAAGACCATTTTATGCCACTGATATAATGATAATGATAATATAATGATTATGATAATATAATAATAATGCAAGAACACCCTTTCAAAGACCAATGAACTTTAAATGATTAATATTCAGACATTGGAATGTGAAAATTGTTTTAAATATCCTTAATAAATAAAACAAATAAAAATATAAAATAAAAAAACTACACAACCAAAGCAATACCTAAGGGGCTCTCCTCTCTCATTCAGCTTAAACCCAGGATGTTCCCACACCGGAGCTGTGGAGTGCGACTCTGAAACCAAGTCCATTTGGACTTATTCTTCCAAACTTTATGGATAGAATTATGCACCTATAAGCCTCAATCTTCACCTGGTTTACTGTTGCTGTGTGTGTGTGTGTGTGTGTGTGTGTGCGCGCGTGTGCGTGTGTGTGCGCGTGTGCATGCGAGAGAGTGTGTGTGCGAGAGTGTGTGCGTGTGGAGCAGCTGCCTGAGCCCCGCCCATGGTGAAACTCTGAAACAGAGAGCAGATGAAAGGACAGAAGCAGCGCAACCAGAAATGACAGCAAAACGTATCTCAGCATAGTTTGTCATCCAGCTTAAGCGCTGTGAAAAACCGCTAGGCTCTGCGCCCAAGTGTTATAACGGTAGGGAAAACCCTGCTGTAAACACAACGGGCACTCTTGAGGTCAGCAAAAATGATCGAGGTCATCTCCATATATTGTATGATATGTCGATAACGTAATTATCGTGACAGGCCTCAGTACATGGCTAGGGAGGCATGATGACAAAGGGGAAGATAAACAAGCCCCAAAGAGAAACTCAAGGCAAGAGGGCTGGCAACAAAGCAATAACAGAGGAAGAGAATGGAAACGGAAAATAATAATAGGGTAAGAGACATCATTTTTCCCTTTTCTCCGTACAGGCAGCAATGTCAGAGCAGATTATTTCTCCAAGTGCTCCTTAAGAGGTAGTGTAGAGGTTTAGGAGAACTTGTTGCATTATTGAAAGGGAAAATGGAAAAGCCAGTCTCTGCCACTCTGATCCACACAGAATGCATAGAGGGACACAGTCAACCAATAGAAATTGTCCTTGTGTATGGACGTGAACAGCAGAAAGAAGGTGGTGACTCATCCCATTTCTAAATTCAGGGATGGAGTGAGAGCAGGAATTGCTTTTGACAGGGGGATTGGGATCCGAATGAAGCTGCCTTTTTATCAGTTAGTTAAACGAGGCCAAATCCTATCATTTTACAGTTGCTAATTTGGCATGGAGGCAGCCGTGTTTGATCAAAGTTTGGCACAATTAAGAGCACATTTTGATCATTTATGTCAAGACTGGAGCTGGCTGAAGGAAACTTTATATGTGAGGCAAGTGGAAGTTCAGGTTAGTAACATGTCAAAATTATACTAAACGTCAAAATTGGCTTTGCCATTTCGACAACGGTGGGCATGATGTTGTTTAGTACCAATCAACATTTCAGTGTAATGAAATGAACATGACAAATGCCTTTATTACTCGTAGCTGTGAGCACAAAGAACTCAAACAGTCCCTGTCCAAAGTTTGAGGAAGCAAGAGAAGCACAATTACAGAGAAATGTCCGTGTGTAGTCTACAGTCCTCTGTGGCTGAGGTGTACATACCCCACATCACAGGTTTTGACCCCCAAGACAACATTGTCTTCTCATGTTCATCGCCTTAGCGTCATAGTAGAGCGAGCATCACACAGTAGCCTGGTTTCCATCCAGTGAATTAATGCCTGTTTCCATCTACTACCGTCATGCCAATATTAGGAGTTTGTTCATTGAAATAAACAGCAGGTGGTGCTAAATCTCCAGTCGGGTGCCATTAAACTATTGCAGAAGAGGAGGCCTCTTATGAACTGTGCATAAAACTGGTGGATTGAAACTCACTTAGTGACTTTCATTCTTACCCTAAAAATGTACTGTCAGAATCAAGTTTCTGCCTGACAACAGTGGAGACAGGGAGAGAAGAAAAATATCATGTTAAACACAGGAGATGGATGACTGTCTGGAATGTTTTGCTGTATGGTAAGTTGGCTAAGTACTTCAGAAGATGGAAAATTGTGGATTTTTGATTTGCATTTGCTCAGTGTCTTTTGAAGGTTATGGTATCTTGGAGATGCAAGACTATGCAAATTATTTGAGATAACAAGATTTTAGTGGAAAGTTCAGGGGCTGCCTGAATCCTCAGATTTTTTCTTCTTCACAACACGTGGTCACATAATTAGTGCATTGAAGCATTGTAGGTTGAAAGTGTTCTTGATGATCAAGGCTTATCTGACTAGAAAACTTGTTTTTATGAAGGTAACAACTTGCCTTCAGGCAGGGTTAAAGACTTCAAATAGGGGTTGCTTGTGATCAGTTAGCTAAATATTGTCTGCTTCTTGAAAAAGTAAATGAGGACACAAGGATAAAAGAAAAATCAGCTGAGAGCGGGGGGGGGTCATTAGGGCCAGCATTGGATAGAAAGAAGTTCTGATTTTTGTAGCCCTGAAGGCCATAAACCAGCAGAGCAAGACTACCTGCAGGACGAGCAAGCCAAAGACCCAAGGGCCATGTCTCTTCTTAACAACAGAGCGCAGTCTCGTTCAATTACCGTTAACTTACAATCAATAAAATGACCTACAACACATGAGTGGAACTTGGCTGCCTTCACTGATGCCTCCATTTTGGAGAAAAAGAAAATCTTCTTCCACTATAGATTTTCCCCTTGTCCTTAGGCTGGTCAATTACATCAATAACTCCCAACAACAACACCAACAGAGGAAAATAAGGTGAAGTAGCTCCTCTGTGAGTTCAGTCCCCTTTCTTGACGTTCTGCCAGGCAGGTTGTAATTTTTTTTTTTTTGTTCTCCTTTTTCCTTTTCACAGCCTTCCTGCAATTTTGTAGCCGTCAGACCCTTGCAGCATGGCAGTTTTACTGCACTCCTTCACTGCGTATTACGACAAGATGGAATCACTGCCTAAAGGTTGGCAGTCAGTGAGACATGGCCTGTATGCTAATGACAGCACAGGGGGGGCACTAAACCCTGGCAGAGCTGGTGCCAAGCCTCCATGCCAGTGTGAGTTACAGAAGCAGCAGTTTGCTGAGAGCAGTGGGAGGTCTCCATGTAATCACTTCACTTTGTATTCAGCAGACAGCAAAGTCACAAAAAATAACTTTTTTTGGAGTTGATGCATCTGAAGGCAATGGGAAGTGGGTGTTGGAGGTTAGACATGTACAGCACCAATCAATCACAGGGAGCAGTATTGTTAAAAAGCTGCCATTCCTATGCTGTGAGAGTGTGATATATACCCTTTTTAAATACCTGGAAGTCATGCTAAAGAGCAGGATTAATAAAATCTCCCATAATAAAATACTGCAGAGGTCACATATCACAATGGAGGGGCTTCCCTGCCATGCATCATTAGCATCCCTTGTTACTAATCCCTCTATCCTCGCCTTAGTGAAGTTTAAAGGAAACTCACTTTCCTTCATCTTCAGTAATATCCCCTTTGTGGCCTTTCAAGATGATTTGTAATTGTTAAGCCTCTAAAGTCAAAGGGTGCGGGTTGCAGGCTTGGACAAAAGGTTTGTTGGAGCAGTTCAGGCAGACAAAAGACATGAATGGGATGAGCAGGGAGGATGAGGTTTGCTGCAAGTCATTGGAATAGAGCAGAAGTAAGGTCTAAAATGCAAAATCAAGGGTCTGTTTTGTCAATTAGGGAGCTGGAACTGCAGCTAGTTCCCCAAGTAGGAATATCAGAGGCACAGGGAACTTTATTCTTTTAGGGATATTTGATGATGCAAGTCATGTGAAGAGATACTGGCGTCCTATGTGCACACTCAAAACAATGAAACTTGTTATTCCACCCACCTTTGTTTCTGCCTGCCAAGCAATAAAATGGTGGATAGCTATTGATCAGGCTGTGTCTGTCTGTACGTATCTTAGCTGTTATCTCATAAAGCACTAGTCTGGGCATTGTGTACTTTAGCAAGTTCAGCATAGTCAGAGAATATTTGTGATTGGTGGCTTTACAAGACTAGATATTCAGTCTCACAAAAGTATGAGATTGTGCATACAAGTAGTCAAAATGGCATTTCACAGGTCCACTTGATTCTAAGAAACTGAGACCTTACCCAGGACCTGAGTCAGGCGGAGTCAACAAGTCTAATCATGTAGGGTAGGTAGCGTACTAGGTATCAGCTCTGATCACGTGGTAAGTCAAAATCACTATGGGAAAAAATATTTTACAAAATCAATAGCACATGTAAAAAAAATATATATATATATGTTTTTTGGAATTTGATTCTCGGATGTCAATCTGGTTAGGAAATTATCATCTTTGGTCTATCATCTCTGTATAAATTACTTTTTAGAAGATTATTATTATTATTATTATTATATAATCTTTTTGACTGCTGCCTCTTAATTGATTGCACATCATGCTGCTGTTGGTGTTCTCTCTCTATTAGGGTATGTTCGGGTCGACAACATTTTGGATCGATTGGATCTATTTGAATCGGGTTTGACTGTCCTCAGTTCTCCTTCGGAGTGGGTCTCTCTTTTTTGAAAATTAATTTATGCACAGGTTTGGATAGGTTTTACATGGGTCAGATTTGGAACATCTTGAATGCATGAAAACCTCTAGTTTCCTTTGCAGAGAACAGGGTTAGCAGCTTGGAGATCTGGAAGCAGGTAAGAGTTGAACTGCTACTCCTTAACACTTAAAGAAGCCATTTAAGGTGGTTCAAGCATGTGATCAGGAATCCTATATCAGCCCATTGCTGTGAACATATTCCAAGCACGTCACACTAGACCCTGGGGCAGACCCAGAAGCACTAGAGGGAATACATATCCTGTCTAGCCTGGAAATGTCCTGGGATCTCACGGGAAGCAGTGGAGGATGTGGCTGGGGAGAAGGACATCTGGGCTTGTTTGGCCTACTGCCTCTGCAACCCAGACCCAGATGAATGGTGAGAAATAGACTGATGATTAGGGTGTGCACAGCCATCATGGTTGCAAAGGTGTTTGCACTGTATATTTCACTAATGAGATCCATCATCTCCCAAACAAGTAACCTGGTACTTAAGTACACTGTACTTAAATTTACACATATTGGCATGAGGCGCTGCAATAAAGGCCCTCACAAGAAATGGACTTTGCACTGACAAAGTGGTCTAATGAGACTGGAATTTTGTGGAATGCTCTCTAAATGCAAACAATCAGTAAAATATCTAAGTGAAATGAAAATGTGTTTTCAAGAACAGGCACTGATGCAAGGAAAATAACTGTTCCCTCTTACTGAGCACGTCAGAGGTGATGAAATGAAACGAGACATTAGCAGAGCAAATAGATGCAGGCAGACCTGCATGTGACACACAGTGGAATTTTGTGGATGGCTGGCAATGGCAAGAAAATGGAGACAGATCTGCATGCCAAACGATTGATTGTTATCCCCTGGCTCAGTTGAACACGACCCTTCATTTATATGATAAACAGCTGAATTGTAATCCAAGCACTTGTCTTTTGCTTTCCTTCCATCCCCTCTCATTTAGAGGTGCTGTTGCATTATCCGTCATCCCTCTATCCTTGTGTTTGTACCTCTTTCCCGCTCTCTCTCTCTCATAACTCTCTCTCTCTAAACTTAGGTGTAACCATCACTGTCTGTTTCGTACAGCAGTCAGATGGAGGGGGCACCATATGCAAAACTTGCAATCTAATTGGCTTCCTGTATCATTACCAGACACCTCAGCTGTGTGTTTCTTGGTGTTTTACTCATGTTAACGTGTGGTATGGCCTGTGGGAACGAGAAAAAGCGTGTCATATTTGTGTGCAGATTGTTCACATTGCAGTATGACTTTGTAAGTGGGGGTATAATTTACATCGCTATGTGGCTGCCCCATGCTAGTTACCCCACACAGACCCATATACAACCTCAGGCCACGTCCCATTGAGTGTAATGTGACCAATATAGCCCCCAGCACAGTTACGAATAAGATTACATTTACTAGCATGGAGTCAATTACACACAATGACTAATCTAGACCTCTGTGAAGGTGAAAATACTGATACCATGCCAGTTGTAATTACTCTGCCAAAAGATTGTTGAAGAATGTGTTTACCCATGTCTGTGTGCATCTTTGTGTGTGTTGTGTGTGCGATATTGTTGTAATCATAAATAAAATATTCTATTTGCTTCCCAATACGACCGCATTTTTCTTTTTGTCCATTTATGTGACCTTCAATAGGCCAGTGTTTGTCTAACAAATTACAGACATTTTTCCACAGCTTGCAAAAGTGGAGAAAAATGTGTCCCAAACCTCTCACCGAGCACAGCTAATGAATCACGACACACACACAGAAAACACAAAGGGACAGAGATGCTGGGAGAAAGTCACCAGAAAAACACAGACAAGTTCAAGCGGTGTTTCAAGTCAGTCAAGATGTGGGCAAAAAGACAGATAAAGGCACAGAAATTAACAAGAAAAGGACAGTCACAAATGTGTGCATATCAAGGTTGTAGAAGTCCCTAAACTGAAGTTTTGAAGAGAACATGTGGCTCATGTATTCACTGAAAAGATCAATTTAAAAACTGTGAAAAAGTTATACTTGTGATGCACTTTGCTCAAAAGTGATTAGTCATATTCAAAATCTGTTGCCTAACTTTAGTGTGTCGACTCTATACCACCCAACGCCCCACCCCCCCACCCCTTGTGGTTTACAAACGCGCAGTTGCTTGCCATTGAAATAATGAGGAGCTTTCTTCCTGCACAGCACCTTTGATATGTTAAAGCAGTCAGACTCACCAACTGGCAGCAGCATCTGAACTGCACAAGCTTTACCTTCTGGAAACTAAGGGGGGAGAGAGAGGGAGGAGTGAAACAGGTAAAAGAGTGCATACTTGACGACTGACAGTGATGACTGACAGTGCTACTGGCATATACAAGGAAATAGGTTTGAAGGGCTACAAAACCCCTATGGGCAGCATGGCAGAGGAATTCCCTCTGGGTGAGTGATTAGACAGGTTAAGTTGAGATCAGGCTCACTGCCTCACTGTAAAATATTGCTTGAGTTCATATCATAAAAGTGGACCTCTCTGCTGCTGTGAAACAGAGAATCAAAGCTTGACCCCTTCCTGAGCACTTCCATATTTTACTCTCATTCTGCACAACATAAAAACAGCCTACATTTACATTATTTCAAATGATGTCTAATCTTGGATAGCCATATATGCTTGCTATATCAGGGCAGAAAATGAAGCCAGAGGTGTTGCTGCCTGGTGTATGTGTGGAGAATTCCATTTCAAACTTGTAGCCAATCAACACTTGCGCCTGTGGCTCCGCAATTTCTAGTTATCTCATGTTTTCTGACAAGAATTTCCATCATTTAAAGAGGCGTGATTTAGTGTGAGTACATGATGTCAGACGCACATCGTGGCAAATTGTCAGTGTACTGTCTTTGTGTTTCAAAATGCCATCTTTTGAGGATTGGAGAGAAAAAAAAACAAGCTACAGGCACATCTTCACTATGGACATCTCAACATCATGCTGAGAACATCTTTTATTGAACATTTTAACAGAAGCACACTTTGGTCACACAAATGGCCACAAAATACTGTTACTAGAACTAGAAAGAAGCAAAGAAAAATTTTATAAAAAAGAAATGACTTGTGTGCCTGTGTATTGAGCTATATCAACAAATACATTTTGAAAACATCTTCAAAATTGTTGCATTCATCAGCACACTTATATTTACACATTTTAGGAAATCTAAAGGTGATGATTTCTAATTAGTACAGCAAGAGCTTATTTATGCAGCACTTCCCATATTTAACTCAAATAGCAGGGTTTTGCATGTATACCTATGGTGCCAGTCATCTGATTACAGATATACAGACTGAGAGGGGTAAACTGAATGTATGTGCTACAGCTCAAGGCTCAGTTTGATTTTTTTAAATCCCAGCTCAAATAATTGGCTGTCCATGTTTCACAACTTAAAAAGGGGCACTCCACCAATTTCACACATGAACTACAGACTACTAATTAGGAGTACTACGCAGTCTGTGAAGGTAGTATCCTTCTGTGGCTCTGATGGGAAACGTAGGATCCAGCTCTTTTGGAACTTGAACTGTATCGAGGATAACTCTGGCTATGCTGCATTGATTTTGATCACATTTTTGTGTGTCACCCACAAAACCCCCAACTTTGTGGTGCAATACTAAATTGCTGGAGTACCCCATTATTGACTGATGACTATCTAAAGCCACAAAATGCCTTACTATACACTTAACTTTTGACAGTTGAGAATCAAAATGGAGGCAACAAACTTAGAAGACTAATAAATGTAAATAAATGTTTTGTTGTTCTTATTATGGGAATGTTGGAGAGCAAACAAATAAGACCCAGTGAGGATTGTAGAGTTGTTCAAGAGTTGTCTGTGGCTGAAACTGTCCTCAAGTTTGATGCCTACCTTCATATTCCTTTATACTCTGCCTATATTATTGCAAAGGGCTGAACATACTGCAGCTGGGGTACCTTGGATGTTTGAATATGCACCATGATTTCCAGAGGGACGGCTAGTGGTTGACATCGGGGATGGGTGGAAAACCATTGATGTACTGGGTAGACTTTACCATCCTCAAGAGAGACCTGCTCCACACAGCAAAGCACTTTTCCACACTGGGCAGTGTTAGATCCTTCTAAAATGTCTCCAGATTTATAGCTTAGTGAATTCCCTCTTAAAATGTATCACAAGTATGAGCTGAACTTGTAAAACTGTCATTTTATCTTTATACTCACCATGAATATCCTTTGAGCATGGATTAAAAAAAAGATATGGCTCTGCTAACATAATTCTCAGCAACATAGTCAAAGGTGCAATCAGACATGAATGAAGCAGAAATAAGATCTTCAAAGGCATATTTACACTGTTAAGTGAATCATTCAGTTCTCCCACCACAAATAACACCATGTACACATTTTGATTCAAAAATAAAAATAAAAACTTGTCATTTCTGTTTGAGCCTTTGAAGAAGTAGCCTTGGAGAACTATCGGTACTCATCCAGTCTCTCCCTCTCTTTATTTCTCTGCTCTGTCATCCTGTCTTTGTCTCCGTCTCCCTCTTTCACCTTTGTTTTTCTAATACTTTGGCTGGGGAAATGATGAGGAGAGGCAACAAATGATAGGAAGGACAGTCACCCATCTGTTGGCTGATGCATTATTGATCCCTAGCTCCCATCAGAGTGAAAAGTGAAGGTTTCTGTGGGTGGAGTCACACAGACCATACACACTGATACAAAAACCACACAAATACACGCCCACATAAGTTGGCTTGTGCATGAGCTTGCACACAAACAAGCTCGCAAGGTTTGTCTGCCTCCTGTTCAATTATTTCAGTATATGTGTGACACATTCAGATGGTTATTCTCTGTTACAAGTCCCCTACATAATTCTGGTTAATAAGGCTCTATTTCAGTCAATTTCCAACCAAACAACATCTGACACCTCAGTGTCTAGGTGCTCTGAAAAACCTCACAACAAAAAAACCTTCAAAAGGTTACAAATGAAGCAGATGATGGCTGTGAACGGCGGACAGCTTTATGATATGTTATCAAATGGCTGTACAAGATGACAAGATGCGTCGGGAGTGCTGAGGGCAAATTAGACAGTAGATTAATTATGTTGAATAGTTGGCCATAACGCAACACACTATAAATGTCCTCATCTCCAGCCTGTCTGCAGCAAACAGATGAGTTCATAAACAGACAGTGGAGGACGGTCTGTGTCCTGAGGCAAACAAGTGTATGTGTGTGTGTGTGTGTGTGTGTTTGTGTGTGTGTGTGTGAGTGTGTGTGTGTGTGAGTGTGAGAATGCATCTGGGAGTAAGTTGTATCCACATGCATGCATGTATGTGATGTGCACAGTCGGAATGTATCCCAGTGATGAAAGAGATGAGGAGTGATAAGTCATTTCCAGCTCATGAGTTTGGTTGGTGTGTGTGTTGGTCTGTATGTGTGTAAGTGTTTGCATGCACATGTGTGAATCCATACACACAACGCTCTCTTGCCTTCCTTCTCACATGGTTTAGTGGTTTGTCAGCATGCTGTGGTGTAACCAGCCTGTTGGGACACTTTAATTATATCTACTGGTCCTCTTATGCTTAGGGTCAATGCACTGACAGTATAGGTCTTAAATTACATAATTTGCAATCACATTACACAATGCAATTTCATAGTTTCAACTTCAGAAGTTTCAACTTAATTTGACTACAGCTTATACTTCTGCCTTAAAGGGTAATGACGTAACATTGCCTGCACCTGAGGCCCCTATGGTGGGAGTGCCGTACACCGTGATAAACAAAAACAACTCCACCATAAAAGGACAAATCCGGTTTATTTCCACTGGAGTCTTATTTCTGTAGCTGTGGCCATTGTTTCTAACAGTTATGATAATATTAGGCTACACTACCTGTTATAGTTGTGCTCACACACTTCCCCTGTGCAATGAGAGAATATTATTGACATTACGCTCACTTTCGGTTTAACCTCCAAATAAAGATAAAGGCTTAACTGTTGGCTTGTTCATATCCTGTCTGGTAAGCTATATTTCCAGATCTCAGCTATTAGCTAACATGAGGAGGAGGAGGAAAATTAGATTCCAGTATTTGCACTGCTTCCTAATTATTGTATTCCACCAATTTAACATCGCACATTCATAAAGTTAAGGAACTCACGATTGTACAATTTAAAAATATATATATTTAAAATTGATGGAGTAGAAGCAGATATGACCTCTTTTTAGTCCCATATATGCTACTATCTCTGAAAAACTCCGAAAGACTACACTACCCATGATGCAACTGGAGATCATCTTTACCCTAGGCCCTCTGTCATTGGCTATGTAGGCTGTCACTGATGCTTATACAGATTTCTTCCAGAAGCAAATCGAGATGACTAAAAACATTGCCCAGAGAGCCAGAAACTAAAACTATACCAATATAATCAGCCGATATTAGCTTATTGCAGATAATCAGTATTGGTGTATACTGTATGTCAGCCAACAAGTACAAGAAAGATTTTTGATTTTATAGCAATGTTTTGGGAACTGGAAGCAAAATTGAAAGGTGCAGTCAGATGAGAATCAAAGATATTGGAACAAATGATAAAAATGTCCAACATGAATTCAAACCATCTGACCAATACCAGAGTTGTAAATCAACTAATACCAGTACGATCATGTTTCCAGACCTTCCCATTATAACCTGAAGAAAATGCTCATTATATGGAAGGGAGAGGCAAACAGCAGTTTGGCCTGAAGGAACATGTGTGACCTCCAACAATGAACAAAGTACCTTCAGCTCATATTCTGTCCAGTTCAGCTTCCTCACTCTCTCTCTCAACTCTCAACATGCCAGATGTAAGTCTACCAAGACTGGACAATGTGTGGTAATTGTGACCCTCGAGGTAAAGGCCGACAAGGGGAACCGTATAAGAGAGACTCCATGTAGAATAGTAAGACTTTAGCATACTTGTACCATCCCATAACAATTGGGGCATTTGGAATCAATAAACTATTTTGTCGTAGGTATGATGACTTGTTGAGGAAAATAGAGGCTTTTGTGTGTGTGTGTGTGTGTGTGTGTGTGTGTGAGACTTGCAGCTGTAAAAGCATGCAGGTCTGCATATGTAGCTGGGTTAGGAAACTGATCTACCACTACAGACAGATTGGAGACATGTCATTATTTTGCATCCATCCATCAGCCTCCGGCTCCCATGTAGGATTCTTCCTCTGTCTCTTCCTCTCTGCCCTAGGTTCAGGTGAATAATGGAGGATGGAGGAGTACGCCATTCCAGTCATTCAATTACACGCCCTGGACATGATTCCCCACGAATCACACACACACGCAGTCTCTCCCTCTCTCTCTTTCCTCTTATTGTTGTAATGGAACTCTGTAAATAAGGCCATTTCGAGCTGAACAAGCTTCAAGATGAATTACGCTATATAGGCTCCATGAGTCAAGGCAGGAGTGTAATGGATTTTACCTCTTTACCTTTTTTTCCCCGTCTCACTACAACATTATGTATTCTGCCAACCAATGCATGTAGTGTATGAAGTGGCTATGTGATGTGCAGGAACGAAGGATTAGATAAAAAAAAAAGGTCTATTGCTTCAAAGGCTAATAAACTCAGTGTTTCTGTTGGGCAGAGGAGAGATAACTTGGTCCTTGGCTCGCTCATAACCTCATCAGAATCGCTCAATGAATCACAGAGCACCATAACTCATGGCAGGGGCAGCCGTGATACAGTTAAGAAATAGCCTTGGTGGAGAGAGGGGAGCTGCATCTTGGGTGGACTTGGGCAAAGAAAAAGTGCTGGAAGGCACATATAAAACACAAGCACACACCTGTATTTGTTTCTTTTATAAATAGTTTTTCCAAATCAATTTCTGATATTCAATATGTGATGCAGAAAACCACACACACACACACACACAGATGTGGAGTAGCCTACATGATTTGTTCCAATTTAACTAGAATGGGTGAGCAGATAGAAAGTTGATCCTGGTGTACTTTAGAAGAAGCATGTACAATTCAGGCAGAAACCAGACATGGCACAGAATCTTTTCCATTTCCCACCTAATTTTTTGATAAGAAATACACAAAAGACAAAAACAAAAACTAACCTTTTGTTTTTTATCTTGTGTAATCTTGTGTATATACTATGAAAATGGAAGCTATGACAAATAGCAATAGTCTTTTAATTATTCACCACGCATGGCTTAAAAGACTCATAGCAGAGCTGACAGGTCACACTTTAAACTCAGTCACTGTGTCATTCCGCACCCTGATTAAAAAGCACAAAGCCACATCCACAAACGTGCCTGAAAATAATCTTTGAGGTCCCTGTGTTTTCGTACACACACACACACACACACACACACACACACACACACACACACAGGTAATGTTCCTTGTGAAGTCTTTCCAGCTTAACTTGTCTCAGACAAACTCAGTAGGCACACTGAGCTCCTAGTTGTGGATGAGAACTGTGCAGCAAACAGACTTACATTGTGAATTAACAGGATTAAGAGGCTTGTCAGGTAAACCTGAACCTGCCTGCCTAAAGACTGAGGCTGACTCTGAGCTACTTTCAGCCACTTTGAAGTCTCGAACTATCTCATCCATGACTGGCATATCAGAGAGCCTGTACAACAGAGCTACACTGGTACAACACTGATTTGGCATGCACATGCAAGTGTGCATGAGAAAAGGTGTATACCTGCACACTCACAAAGACAAGCAGATGAAAAACATGCAAACCTGGGTACTAGACACTGAAGGGGTGTTTGACATATTCCCAGCTTTTGATTTTGCAAAGCCTCACCCAAAAAATTCTTCTGTGTGTTTCAGTTACTAACTTTGCAGCTGCGAGACAAGACTGAAAGAAATGCAAAGCACACATTCAAAAGAGGCAGATAAAAGCTCATGCTCACATGAAATGGATCCACATTCACACAATGTAAAAAACAATGAGAAAGATAGTTTTAATAACCTTATACTATACAGGCATTACAATGAAATAGAACTTCCAAGAAGAAATGAAACAATAACAGTCCATCAAAGGAAAAGAGACATTTTCATCCTCTCTTGGCTCAGTGTAATACCTCTACAAATACAGCTCTTTCTCCCTGAGAAAACATAAAAATGCCATATTCTCATTTCTCTGTAGCAGGAAAAATCCCTTCACAATCTAAATAACAAGACATTAGAAACTTAAGTCACAGCCTGTCAGACTCCAAGTCGAACTCTACGTCTTAATCAAACACATAACATTTTCCATTAGTTGACCTACATCAGGTTAACTGATCACACACAATTAAAAAATGAAATGGAAAAAAAGTGGAATATGGTAACCTAGAAATCTCTTTTGTGTGCATTTGATTTTAGAAGCATGTACTCTGGGATGTAGCAGGCTGGGAGGTGGGTTTCTGGAGACAAAGGGGACCACATGTATGGAGTGAATATAGTCTCATAAAGATTTGCAAACCA
>LKNJ01002393.1:0-80138 GCA_002120245.1 Maccullochella peelii | reverse complement strand
TATATATATATAAAACCACTTATCCTGAGAGGGTCGCGGGGGGATGGAGCCGATCAGCTCACATTGGGCGAGAGGTGGTTCGCCAGTCAGTCACAGGGCTGACACATAGAGACAGACAACCATTTACACTCACAGTCACAACTATGGGCAATTTATAGTCATCAATTAACCTAACCTGCATGTCTTTGGATTGTGGGAGGAAGCCAGAGTAACCAGAGAAAACCCACACAGGCACGGGGAGAACATGCAAACTCCATACAGAAAGGCCCCAACCGGCCGGTGTTTCCCAAGTTTCCTAGAGCCTAGAAAAGCTATTTAAGGGAGGGAGACACCAGTTCACATGTATGTTGGGCTGCAAAACACAGGAACAATCTGAAATGACTCTTTGTATAATTCGAATTTGAGCCAGTAGGTCCAATACAATTGGACTTTTGAAGAGCCATACAAGGAAATTCTTTTCATGCCACTGACATGAGCCAACAGGAAGTCAGACAGCTCAGGCAGAGGAATACTTCCATGTGCATGCTTTAAACCAGCTCGGCCAGAGAAGGATTGTAGTATGCTCACTCTGTGGGCCAAAAAACATGGAACCCTGAGGAACCCTGAAAATGGCGCATACGTTGAATGAACAACTTCACTTGATAATTGGGTACCATCTTGAATTCCAGTATGCAGTTCTCATAATACATCCATGATGTTAACATGCTATCTGTGGCCATGTATTATATTCTGTTAACATGCAAATGGTAGCTGTGCTTTGAACCTAAGTTGAACCTAGCACACACCTGAGGATTCTGAATATTAGAACAGAAATATTGGCTACTGCTGACTTCAGTCTAAATGTATTGAGATTGGCCCATAAAACAGTCACATCCTAGCCTAAAATAACCTAAGTTAACAAATGGCTTTCTCATTATCTACTCTATTGCAATGAAGGAATCAAGTGCAGCTATGATCAAATCTGTTCTAGAGGTATGTTTGTGCATCTCAGTCTTCTTCCAACATACTACAGCATTCCAAGCATTCTACATGAGTAAAGATTTCCTTAAATTGTTGCTTAATTTCATTCTGTCATTGCAACAGGGCAAATGATTAGTGGAGCCTCATTACTTCCTGATTTATTAGTACAGGGGCTGAAGAATGGATGAATGGTGTCAGGAAAAGTATCCGTGAATGTATAGATGAGCACTCTGGCCTCCACGTTGTAGAAGGACAGCAGTCCCTTATCATAGTCCACATAGATTCCAATCCGGGAGGGTCTGAGGTTGACTGTCAGGTTGGATGAGGGTTCTGTTCGGAAGGCGTAGTCAGTCCGATCCCGCAGGCTGAGGAACCAGTAGCCATGGGCGGGGCTCACAGTGATTTTGCCCTTCCGATTGACAGACCAGCTTGCCACTCCCAGGTCCCAGTCGGTCTTTCCTCCCACCTCCACCTGGAAGATGGAAGTGTGGTACAGTTTACTGCAAAGAGTGCAGACGTTCCACCCATTACGGTGTTAGGGTCAGTATGTTGTTTTGCCAATATATGGGGTTTATATTGGTCTTATATTTAATTTGGACATGACATAGTCAGGTTATCCACCTGTGATTGAATTTCCTCCCATTGACCAAAGCTAATTTATATGTTCATTTAATATATGTTCATTTAATTCAGTTTAGTGTTTAGAGCACTAAAAGTCAAATCATTGATAAAAAATAGAGGATAGAGAGAGTAAAATAAGAAAAACCTCCTCTTTGAATGAGGGCTATTTTATGAATGAAATAAAATATTGCATGTGATGCTATCTGATCTAATGTAATCTATTGCCTATGGAAAGTCTATATCCTTTAGTAAATTAATACATATCACCTGCCCGGGGAGCGCAGATATAAATTAGCTATATAGCTAACTCTGGCTCAACGGTTGGGTTGTGCATGGCACCTAAACTAAACTAAACATACTGTATGTTTGTGTGTGTTTCACTCTGTCAGAATCAGTGCCTACATACATACATGTATTTTCCCAGTCTGACAGCAGATGGTGCAAGCTACTTTTGACAAAGTTAGTCAGGGTACAGTGACTCTGAGAATCACCTGACCTTCCCTCCTGATTTACCAGCACAGCAAATACTGATGAACATATGTTGAAAATCTGATTTATTTTTTACAAATTGTAAAATTTCCCAAATGTTTTAGTATGATTTAAAAAAAAAATCATTTACTCATTTCAAATATTTATTAATAATTTAGTAAACTTGCAGACTCTGAGGTAAGCTTTGTGGCTGGTGAGGCGCCACACGTGCGCCCTCTATTGACTGGATGCCACTACCATTGACATGTACACAGCTTCACATTGTGTCCCATCTACCTCCCAGTAATGCCGTCCTGAGTTGAAGCCCTGGTGGGCCAGCACACACACCACCCGGTCAAAGCGTTCAGGGTTATCCGGTAGCTGCTGATGGCGGTCACCACAGTGCACCTGCTTCCCATCTACTGAAATGATGATACGTGGGTGGGCTGTCTTGGGGTCTAAAGTGATGTCGGCTGACAGATCGAGAGAGAGTGATGGTTGGGGATTAAACTAATGGATGGTGGAATGAGTGAAAATAACACTGCACATGGCAACTGAGTGAAAATGGCAACAAACTAAAAGCAGAATGGTTTTTTAAAACCCTTACCTGCATATTCTTGAACCCTCCTTGTCTCTGCAAAGAAAAGAGAACATTTTTATTTTTTTATTTATTTTGCCATTTTTTATTGATTCACTGAATTTAACAGGATCAGAAAAACATTTTGTGTCGTTAGCTTATCAGAATCTTACTTGGGTTGGGCCTGGGTACAGATTGGTTCAACGAGGATCGCTGGCCTGTTAATAAGGGAAAAGAACATTTCTTTTATACTATTGTTAAGATCTTGTATACCTCTGATTTTATCAGTGAACATACAATCATCAAAGCTGTGACAGGCAAGAGACATATTAGAGCTTCTGGAACAAAATCTATGGGATCTGTGTTGTCCTTTGCCACAGTAACAAAAATGAAAATACTGCTACAGTACAGGCGGTCCATTTGGTTGCAAGGGCAAAGCAGAAAAGTCTTAACCTGACTTCTCCGATGGTTTGTTACACAGAACCATCGGAGAAGTCGTCCTTGGAAACAGTTTGAAAAAGGGCAGGAACTTTCAAAAAATACTTGACAGGTGATTGATCTGTCTATCACTGTCTATAACTTCAACCAATCAGATCAACGAACCATATGATGTGGTAGGAGAGCCGAAGCCAGTCGAGTCGGGAGAAGAGCGAAAATATCTTTTCCATGGAGAAAAGCCTTCAGTGGCGTTCTTTGCTCTTCTGTCAATGAAGAAATAATCTCTAGTTCTGATTCTATAGCAGCGTCTATGTTGTTTTGGAACAAACAGTCGCAGCCATCACACCTAAACCACGCCCGAAGCTGCCAGTGGTTCTTCATAGGATGCTGATTGGTCCGAACCACTGTGGTTCGGCCACAAGCGCATAAACTTTAAGCCTGGCAAGATGGATTCTCGTGCTGCCTCACAAGGTAAGAAAAGTAAGAAAAGTAAATACACAAAATTGAAGAAGAATCCATCTTTGGTCTTGATCATAGATTGGAGTTTTAGTTGCTGATTTAGTTTTTACACGATAGAATGTTTTCATTAAATTCAACATCTTTACTTGACTATCCAGTCTGACTCTAGGTCTGAATGAAGACTTACAGACTTCTGCCAGTTTCTGCATCTCTTCCTGAAAGCGCTCGATCGTTTGATTGACAGTCCTGAGAATCACCCCTGAGGTCAGCTCAGACACCACAGAGACACTGGACCAGTCTTTAGCTTGTTGAGGGGTGGACAGGGCAGGGAACATCTGCAGAGAGAGAAAATGTCAAAAACTGATGTGACATCAACAGGCTTAAAGAAATGGATCAGTTTTTAGAGATTGTTCCACTGATGAACACAGTGATGAGGAACTATATCCAAATTATATCCAAATTTCTCTATCTGCTTTGTCTGTAAACAGAGAGTAATAAGTCCTGCCGGGGCAAGACAAGGATATAAATCATTTACTCTAGAACATGATCAGAATCATGAGGTGTTTTTGGACCAAACAGTTCTGGGGACTCCCTGAGGGGAACTGCCAACTGAGGAGCTCCCCCGAGAACTACATACCTTCAGGGGCTTTTTTTCTGCTTTCACACAGCTAATAAGAACACTGAAGTGACGTAAGCTGGCCTGCGGTTGGTATAGCAACATCACTTCTGCGCAACATACAACAACAACAACAACAATAACAACAACAGCAGCTACAACAACAACAGCTACAACAACAGTTACAACAACAACATACAACAACAATAGCTACAACCACAACAACAACATACTTCAACAATAACAGCTTCCACGGGCTTATTGGGAACTTTTGGGGGGGAATTAAATGTATTTATTTTTATTTTTTATACTTTCAGACAATATAATCAAAACTTCTTAACAGTTCTACAATAAAAGTACTGCACATTTATTTATTACAAACAAGAGCAAGCGCTAATAAGAAATCAACACAAATATAAGCTCTAGCATGTTTTTTTTTTTTTCTGGGAGCAATTTTGGCACACCCCCCCTCTGGGTGGCACCCTAGGCGGTCGCCATATGTCGCCTATAGCAGGGGTTCTCAACCTTTTGTAACTTAAGGCCCACTTCTGATTGTTAAAACATTTTCGAGGACCACCTTCCCAAATAAATGAGGTTTTTTGTGTTTAAGTGTCTTGGGAGCTTCAATGGTTTTAGTGCCTCATTCAGCACATTCAACACACTGTGCTGTCATTCTGATTCCAAATGTAATGTATTCAGGCTCATATTTCCTCACTACACGCTTTGGAGCTTTTTCACTTTTTCATTTCAAAAACCGGTCAATTTTGTGTCACTGCATCCGAATGTTACGTTAGGGAACATTAGCTAGCTAACAGCGGCAAAACACATTTGTCTCAACCTGATGATGTGTGGTGATTGGCTGGTGATGTTCAAACGTAACTGGTCATTGAAATTATGCTAGATTTAAATAGATACAAACTAGATTTGTAAATTACTAAAAAAAAAAAATCATTATTTTAATCTCACCATTTGACAGCACCACTGCCTCCGCGGCCCACTAGATGGCGCTCTGAGGCCCACCATTGGGCCCGGCCCACTGGTTGAGAATGGCTGGTCTATAGGAAGCGGGCTCCCTCAAGACGATCTTGTCCTTGGACTGATATATCTTAGTTAAACTTTCTTTTTCCAAAAACAATAACCAGAGTTGTCTTATATTCTGGTCAATACAGTAATATGTCAGGCTTTCTGGGGGGCAGGAACTACAGCCCAGGAATTTCCTGGGTTCCTGGGAAATTTTTTGTAGTGGGAAAAGGTACCTCAGATTCTTCCTCAGCCGAGCACTGCTTTTAAACTGTACACCTTTCTCCCATGATCGCTGCTGCCAATAAGTTTCTACATTTAATGACTGACCCCAAAATTAACTAGATTTCCTAGTGGATTAATAATTGGATGCATAACTAGTGGACACCTGCATATTTATCAAATTTTTTTGCATTATCTTGGCTCATCCTGACTCATCCATACCTTGAGAAAGTGTATGCAGTCTTCAGACAGAGCCAGCTGGCTCAGTGTTGTATTCCTCTTTTTTAGCTCAGCTATCTCCTCCTCCAGCTCTCTCAGCAGGCTTTGAGCTCTGTGCTCAGCCGCTCGCCACATCATCTCTATCACCTGGGGGTAACAGTAAAAATGTAGGCTAAGCTATACAGCTTAGAAAATATACCTCATAATGCTGATTTCCATATATAAACAGAGGACTTACTTGTCTACTTTCATTTCAATTAAAACAGAAAAGGCCTTGAGTTTTTGTTATAAAATTCTCTCCATACTTCCTGTGTTGGTGTTATTTACCTCCAAGACTTCAGCTTGACAACGCTCCACACTGGAGATCAGCTTGGAAAACGCACAAACAGCTCCATCTGTCTCTCTCTCAGCAGCAGCCTGAATAAAAGAAAAACAGCAATAGATGTGAGATGTGTCAAGGCTCCCACTGGACGGCTACTTTTATAAGCGCATCATTATCTTTAATGCATCTTTTCAACATTACATGTCAGCCTTGCTGTGAACATTGCTCTCATTGGTTAGTGGCAGTCTGGGATTGTACCACAGTACCAGATGTATTCAGGTTCCTGCAGATATCAGGTGGTCTATTTTAAGCAAGATTGCTCTGGCCAGTCTGATGAGACTGCACCTATGCACTTCTCATACTCCTGGATTTTGACATTCTCTGTTTTTAAACACATCTGTCCTAAGTGAGCCTGATCTCCTCTCCAGTTGTCAGGGTGGACAGTCTGGTGTGAAATCGACTGTTTATTCTAAAATGTGTCCGCAGTCTTAAACCAGGACTGAACCTGAAGAATAATCCATCTTGCTAAAGACTGAAAACTCACCTGTATCTCTCGTAAGGAGTTGCGGATTTCCTCCACTTTCCTCTCTTTCTCACAGATGAGATCCTTCAGCTCCACCTCTGCAATACCTAACTGGGACTGGAGAAGATAGAAAACACACTTTTGTTTAGGATTAACCTAACTGTGTCCACCTTATCCTAACCCTGAAGCCTCTCACGCATGCAGGTGTATATACAGTATATCCTAACACGTGTGTGGGATACACAAGCTTTTATAGAGAGCATAAGATGGTAATTAACATGCTTTAAATAGGTCCTTATCTTTGAATGGAGACTTTTTCTTGTTCCAGTTCATTTGTTTACAAAGAGAGAAAAAAAAATTCTGCCAAAAGATTTGTTTTTAAAAACATTATTTTAATGTATTGCCCCTATCTGTCAAAGTTTGGACTGCACATTTTGCTATGCAAGAGCACGAGCGCAAACACCTCTTGTGTTACTATTTGCATTATTGCACGTGTTCCATATATAACATGCCTTACCCTAACCTTAAATCACCTATTTATAGGATATTCATGCAGTTATAGCATCTTTAAAATTATTTTGATGGGTTTTTTGTAGATAAATGAGACAACCCTTGGGAAGATTGGTGCAGCCAGTTAGACAGCTTTCCCTAACTGACTGACCAAATAAGCTCTGGTTCTTGAACTGGCTCTGTTTAGGATTCTTGGAACCTTGGTTCTATCTAGAGAACCAGCCCAGGTTTCCACCAGTTTTGAGCAGAACCACTGTAATCAAGGATGCGCCATCAACGGAAGGCGTTGCACAATGGAAGTAAACAGTAGGAGCAAAATGGCAGATCTCATTGATTACCTGCGAGCTTTTGTTCTGCTATTACAGTTATTTGTTTTTGGACCAACTATTAATGATAAGAAGACGTAGAAGACTGTCACCATAGTAGACCAGAGGACCATTGTTGCCTTCTCCATCCTCTCTTTCCAACCTGTAGAATATGACACGCCTACTGATGACATCACAGTTTGCACTTTAGGTCAAGGAAAACCTTCTATTTTTTGGTTCCAGCTGGGAACCAACTTTTCTGATTCTGAACCAATGTATTTTTGATCAAAATGATCCGAATGCTTCAAAATGAGGTGCTTGAACTGCAACGAAACCTGTTCCTTGTTGGTTGAAAAGGGGTATGACTGACACACACACACACACACACACACACACACACACACACACACACAAATACCTTCTTGATGTGCCACTCTCTATTGGCAGGGATGACATTGTGTCCTCGGTGCTCTCCTGTCTCCACACAGACGCTGCAGACGCAGGTGTTATCAGTACGGCAGAAGAACTCCAGACCTCTCAGGTGGATGGGACACATAGGCAGATTGGGGGAAGAGTCACTGGGACCACTTAGAGTGTACCTGTAACATTAAAATAAAGTCATGACATTGTCATTGAATTTGCTGTCAGTTTTACCGCTATCATCACTATTATTCAAATACAACAGTGCTTCAGCCACGTACATTCAGTACATGAAAGCTTTTATGTTTGCTACTCTGAATACATGGATACTAGCTGTTTTCACTGGAACAAGAAATGCATACATTGTGTGTGTACCGTTGTCTTCCTGCAACAACTCAACCTCTCGTGAGATTTCAGAGCGAGACTGTTCCTTGAGCGAGACTTCTGTTTAAACAAAAAGGATCTTACTCTTTAACAAACGGTCTGTCTCTGTAGGGATCCTTTCCATAATGTTGTCAGACACTTAGAATAACAGTCTGAGTCTGTCAGTGGCAAAAACAAGCACTTTTAGTGGACGGACTTTGACGGGAGCAGTTGCCCCTAAGGATTATGTTGCAGGGCCCAGCGTTAAAAGAGCTCTAAAGGAGCATTAATGAGGTGTTTTAGACTTGGGGGCAGAACTGAAGAATTGGGTTGGTACTACAAGTGACCCCTTTGACATCACACATATTCATTTGATGTATTGTTCATGTAAAAAATATTGATTAGAGCAGCCTTAAAGCTCAACATTTACACTCATGTCATGAACCTAAACAGACACATCAATGTATTTCTTATTTATTTATGATTACGCTTAGGAAACATCATAATGAATTGATTTATCCATTCATAAGAAAATGAATCAGCAACTATTTTGATAATCGATTTATCATTTCAGTCATTTTTCAAGCAAAAATGCAGAAATGTACTGGTTCTAGCTCCTCAAATTCAAGGATTTGCTGCTTTTCTTTGTATTCGGTGGCCTCAAACCATCTAATTGAAAGAGCTATCCCAAGAATTTCACCAGACACAGTAAAATGAATTACACTAAAATGAAATTTGCTCAGAAACATTTTTGGTGACTTAAAGACCCTATGTGTAGGATTTCTAATTTGGTGACTCCTAGTGGTAGTATCAAAAAACAACACTCACAAACATCACCAATTTATGCCTGGATTGTTCTACAAACAGTAAAATCAAATTTTGTTAGTTTATCTAGATCAGGAAATTCAGGTTTAGTTGGAACATTTAGACTCCAGCTGTTGGCCATGAGGTTGTCATTAAAATGTTAAATATGTCATATTTTTTTAAAGTATTTCTATTGGTCCAATACTTTAATAGAAAAAGTGACCAAAATTTAATTTGTTGTGGACATTAAGGGTCCCCACAGGATGAATCTTGATGTTGTTGATTACTACTTGACCTTTCTACTCCTGCCACCATCAGGCCAAAATTTCCACTTGTACACAAGAAATATCAAAACCTAATGTACCGATAGTCATGAAATGTATTGCTCACATTCATGGTCCCCATGAACAGGGAATGAACCCTTTTTATTCAATGACCCAATTACTTTTTCTCTAGCGCCACCCTCAGAACAAATGTTACCCCCATTGGTAAATTAGAAACATCATTGGTATGCTGTCGGGCAATTTCATACTGCCTAGAGGCCACTGGCAAGTCTTGCTCCCACATTCCACTTTTCCTTGTCTCAGCATGCTTGCTTGTTGGTATTTGGCAAGCATTAATACCATAAAATCATAAATGTTTCAGTTTAAAAAAAGGTGTGGTTCCTTGGCATTATTATGCTACATTTACTCACTCCCATTTCTTATATTTTTAGGAAGATCTTTTTTTGTGGAGAGTTACAGATGAGGTTAAATCAAACCCATTTTAATGTAGTCTAAGGAGTGTAGTTTGGTACCTGCGGGGAGGTGAGTAGGGTGGAGGCGAGAAAAAGTGCTCATTGTTCTGAGCCTGGAAGGACGGGCGAGCATTGACTGGACTGGAGCTTTGGGGGTGAGGGTCACTGGGATGGGGGGTGGTGGTATAAGGCATCTCGGGAGTCTGCAGCCGCTGAAAACGAGTCATCATCTCAGCAAAGATGCTCTCCGGCATCTCCCCTGGCCTCTGGGGTGGAGGCAGGACTGAGTGATAATGATGGTGAGGATGCGAGTTGGGATCCTCCACTCCTGCAGCTCTTCCACCCACTGGAATTCTAACGGTGGCCATCCGCTTGAACTGTTCAGTGATTTCCTTCAGGGTTCGGTTGATCTGGAGCTCCGGTCGCTTGGGGAAGGACTCCTTGCAGAGGGGACACTGGTAGAACTTGGCGGCCCCTCTTCTTCCTCCGCTCCAGTAGGAGGAGATGCAGGCCTGGCAGAAACTGTGGCCACATGGTGTTGAGACTGGGTTATTGAACACATCCAGACAGATCGAGCAGGTGAACTGGTCTTCAGACAGAAAGGTACCAGGCTGCGCCATAGCCATCCAATGTTAAGCTGTACAAGAGAAAGAAATACGTAGTTTAGGATATATAATACTATAATAATAGACATACTATATTCTTGATGCCCAATCTTTTTGTAATCTGCTCATTTTTGTGGTTTGGTTGTGGAAGATGTAAATGTTCCTTACTTGCAGCTATTGTAAGAAACAACTCAGACTGGTTCCTATGGTAATGTGAAATACTGTGCATTGTCATTCAGCAATGCTACACATCATGTACCAGGTAAATACTTTGTAATACTGTGCTAACTGTTTACTGTCCCTTATCAGGGGAACTTTGCAGAGTTGTACAATCTGTCTTGGCATCTAATAAGCCTTCAAATTGGACGTTATAAACAGGTTTAGATCTTCATCTTCTTCATTTGTGCCCTTCAGCAACACACCCACTCTGTTTTGCAGTAGCGTTGTGATTCTGAAAGCCCTGTTAGAGGAGGATTCTTCAAGTGAAGGAAAGTCAGTTCATCCAAATCCATTTTTTCACGTACCTCTAAACTAGTGGTATCTAACATGCAGATAGTTTTGGTTTCATTTGTCCAGGTTTTCAGGTATCCATCTTTGAGATTTCTGCCTTCAGGTGAATGGGACTAAGTTTGTGGTGCTCACCAGCTAAATTTCTAATCCGTCTTTACCCCTTAACCACCAGGGTGCCCTGGCTTTTTGTATTTTGGCCTTCTTACCCAATACGTAATGATAGGATTAGTACAAAAATCATCTTGTTGTCTCCAGTCCGTAGTTCTATCTGGTGTGCATACTTAAAGCTGTAGCACAGAGTTAAATAATCACATATTCAGTCATTATTTCTTTATCTAAAGAATAAAGAGCATCATTAGGCTATCATTAGCGAAGTCCATTATGAATCAACAGTGAAAAAAACATTAGTCGTTTGTTCACTTTCTAAATCAGCAAATGAGGTACACTAAAACACATGTGGTTAGATTTTCACAGAAGTTTGACAATTGATGATATTTTTACAAACCCCCGAAACAGGAACGTTTAGAGATGTCATCCAGTCTTAGGGCTGCTAAGAGTTCTTGTTTTCTCACTTTCAGGATGATACAAGTCATGCATAATTACTTAACATATTGTTGGCTGAACAGCAAGACCCTAGAGAGTAGAGGTGGTGGTTTTAGTACCAATCCTTGGCCAAACTCCCCAAAACACTGAGCAGTCATTTAACACTTCACCTAATCCTAATCCTGAAATAATTTGAACCCTAGGCTTAACCTAAAACTAATCCTGCTTCTAACCTGATCCATGAACTGCTTCAGATGTAGCAGTAAGTGTTGTACCCACAACACACACACACACACAGCAGAAACAGAAACATTGCACTCCTGTCAGTATGCAGGTAGAATGTGAATCTGTCCTCCTGCACTTACACACACACACACACACACACACACACACACACACACACACACACACACACACACACACACACACACACACACTAACATATGCATTGTAACAATACAGGTGAGTAGTTACACAAGGTCAGGAAATTCAGGCTTGGTTGGAACATTTAGACTTCGTCTGTTAACCATGATGTCATTAGAAAGTGTTAAATGCCATTCTGTCAACAGTCATCCACATGTCCTCCTCTCTTTGTTCTGCACTCAGAAATATTAGGTACCAGACTGTTTGGTGAAATTCTACATTTTTCTCACTGACCTTACTTTTCTAACAGACCAAAACCAACAGTGAATTGATCCTAACAAGTATTGTCTGTGTATTCAAAGCCTCACATATCTTATTTCTCTGCGCCATAGAGCTCCATTGTTGTCCAAAAACAATTAAAAACACATCAGTGACACATCACACTGTTGCATTGGGCGACATGTTGCTTCATCACCATGAACACACCACCTGCCAAAAATACTCACTAGAGCACCAAATGTGGATTAAACCACCGCTGAAAATAGTCCCCAACAAATAAGCACTATTTCCTCCTGTTTGAGTATCATTTGATAAACACTACAGTGGCCAGCTGTTTTAGGAAACTATCATTTGTGAGCTGTTTTTAAAGATTTACGGCTTTAGACTTAGGGCTGAGTTCTACCAACAGTATAGGGAAGTATCAAGAGCTGGACAAATGATTGTTGGGTTTGTTTTTTCATGGAATTTGTTTACAATAAGAAAAATAGAGAATGAAGCCAGCCTTATCCTTTAACATTGGCAAGTGTGTCACTATGTCTTTTTTTTTTAACAGAAATACTCTTCTCAAGTAGAACCTCAGTTACTCTGCTAAACTGTAACTTGTGTAGAAGGAGAACTACAGGGGAAACTCTGCTGAGAACAAAAAGGCCAATGTCTCCACCAATTTAGAAGGGGATCTCTCCCTACATTTTTGAGATATTTTGCTAAAATGTAAAAGTGAAAGTGTAAAAATTAAATTCACTTGGTCCTTATTTATTTATTTATTTATTTTTACCTTTGGAGAGCTTTGAGATTACATGAATGTTGCTTAAGATTTATTTGTATTGTCATATTGAGTCATTTTGTATCTTTCTGCTATTTTCTGACTGGTGACGCATTTGCTTCGATCATCAGTCAACCCACTCTCTGCACTCCTCTGATTGGATGATTGAGGCAGCTCCTGTGTGTGTGTGTGTGTGTGTGTGTGTGTGTGTGTGTGTGTGTATATATGAAATGTGTTGTGATGCTGCCCATATACCTGATGAAGGTACAGACCGAAATGTAATCAAATAAATATTTCAGCAATAACAGAGACAGTGTGCAGGCGTGCTTCTCATTGTTTTAAAATGTAAAAGTAAAAGCTAAATGTTGCTCCACCACAGGCACAGACAACACTTGATTCTGATTGGCAGCAGGAGGGCGTTTGTTTTTCTCAGGTAACCACACAGCCCTCATAGCTTTGTCATCAGTGTTGTATACTAAACCTCATAGCTGGAAGTCAGCTAGTTTCAGGTGTTATATTGTAACCATTCCTTTTTTTTAACTCTAGTCTGCGAACATACTAAAATGCTGGAGTATCCCTTTAATAATTTAATTATAAGTATTTATTCAGTATTTTTGAGAGAATTAACGATTACCATTTTTCACCTTCTTTTTACTACTCAACAACTTTGTAATGGTTTGAGAGACTTAATGACTTGTGGGACACATGTTATTTACAGTGTAGGTGTCAGCCACAGTGTCTGCATCATCAGCTGTTTATTTAGCAGCTAAGCTGCGGAGTCATAGATACACTTGGTAAACAGTATAATTGCTTAAGTTAAGTTTAAATATGGTTGGCTGTCTCTCTCAGTGTCTGCTGTATGTTTGTAGGACGCAGCACACACACACACATATATTTGTAATGCTACCTGCAAGGTAACGTATTTGTCCCCTAACTTCAATGTACAACTAATCTTAACCATTACCGAAAGCTAATCCTAATTCTAAATTTAACCCAGAATTAAGCCTGTATGGATTTCAAAAATAAAAATAACGCACATGCGGAGGAACATTTTCCTCAGTTTTCTATAGAGTGCTGCAGGGAGGAGGTATTTTTACAGGCCTCCCTGGACCCCCCTGGTTCCCTCCACAAAAAGCCAATGGGATTTTTCCATTGGAATTTGAATTATTGCAGAAAATAAGCTTCGTGGCAAACACAAGTTTATGATTCAGCAAGATAATCTTCACAAATGAACCAGAAGTAAAAAGCTAACGTTAGCCAATAAACCAACTACACCACGGTCACATGACTTCAGCGTCACCACCACTAAGCTTCCAACGCGCTTACCTCTTCTACTAAAGCCTTTGGGAAAGTTTGAGCTAGGACAGTTTGCAGTATAAACCCAACGAGGCTGTAAAGGCGGACGAGTGAGTAGATGAGTTTCTGTTTGCTTCAAAATTGACTGACGTATTTTCTATCGTAGAACAAAATGTGAAAATATCTTCAGCTTGTGTTAACCACAGACCTTATTTCAGGCATGTAACCAAAAACCCATTCAAGAAACTCACTGACTTCCAGACGAGGGAACTGGAAGTGCAAAAATGCGAACTCATTGCCGGGTTTTAGGACTCGTTCCTGCAGCACTTTATTCCTGAGGACCAAAATAAAAGCACACACACAAGCAGCTGCGGTACCGGTAGCGCCAGTTTCCCGTTGGTGAGCCATGGCTGAAGGGGTTAGGTATGCAGTAAACAACCCGAGCATTATGATCGTAGCTTGGATCGAGGAACTGACACAATGCTGATTGTGTGTTTCTTCTGTGACATTTGGAGATATTTAGATTACATTACATTCATACTGGACCTATATCTGATCAGCAGCATCGTCACCAGGAAGTAATCTCTCACCTTTCCACCCTTCCATTTCTCTTCCAAGCAAGTCACTTTTATCTGTGTGCAACATGAATCTCAGTGATCGAAGAACTTAAAGCTCTGTCTGACACTTTTCCAAAACGGAATGTGCAAATGAGGACTAACTACGTAACATTTGAAATCAGTGAATCGTTCAATAAGATATTCCTGAATTGAAATACGTCACATAGAGTGATGCTTTAATTATCCAGACTTTTTTAACCTTTCTCTAGCAATGTCTCTCCAACAATATTTTCATGTGAGCGAACACATCATGAAGCCTGCTCTGTAGACTCCAGGGATTGTCACATCCAAGACACATATTTAAACTTTTGTTTCTCTTTGTCCTCATGTCTCAGGTGTAGTCTGGGGTTATCGACGTATCGAGAAATCAGTCATGAGTTGAGTTCTGCATGGTGAAACTGTAAACAGGCCTTGAACTCTATTGACAAAAGACGCAGTAATTTACCAGAGTGCCGGGTGGCACCTACCCTCTGTATTATTTGCCATTCTTTCTTATTACATTTACATTCAACCTTTATAGAAACAAGAGATCATTTGTGATTTCTACCCTCTCTGCACCAGCACCCATTAAATGGCATTTGGCATTCTTTCACACACTACTCATTGCATGCTTCTAATAATAAAACAATGACCTAACACTGAGGTCAACATGTTGTCCATGGACTTTTCTCCTGATAATGATGGAGCATTAAGTGCAGATACTTAGATATACTTATTGTCCGTTATCTCACATACTTACTTTGAGATAACACGGTATTGAAACCCTTTTTGGTTATTGCAGCTGTAAAACAGGCTTATCCAGATACCATCCAGAAATTAAGAGAGAGAACTTCATACTATGGTAAGAGACAACATGTGACAGATTCCTACTGAACAGTGTGTTTCTGCCTTACCTTAGTTAAACATGCCTTACCTGTTCTGAGGACTGGAGTAATTTCAGTGTGTCAGTGGCAGTAAACGGATGATTTCCAAGACTTTCTCAGTACCGACTGTCAGTCGTTTCTCCTCATATTAATCCTTTTGTCTGTCAGTTGTCGCCTTGCTGTCTCTTTTTCTTCATTCCTTCCTTCTGTCATTGTGCTGTTAACCCCTCCCTCCTAACCCCCCCACCCACAAAATGTATCCAATCCAACCTGCTCAACAGGTGCAGCTGCCTCAATCAACAATCTCTCCCTCCCTCTCTCCCTCCCTCCCTCTATCTGTCCATACTTCCCCAGCACACTGACACGCCTCTCTGCTCTTTGAATCACCACACGAGGCCAATGTATTAAATATACACAAACAAAATGTACATGTGAAAAGACGCAAGGAAAGATTTTATTGTTAAAAAATCAAATGCGCCAAATATGTCTGATTTTTAAAAGGCTTTTAATTTCTGTTTTTACTAATGAGTCTTTATTCTATTCCATCCATCTTTTTCTCTTGTTTTAACATTTACAGTTAAAGACACACACAGGTGTTTTCCCTTATTTTGCCTAATTAGACCTCTTCTCAGGACTGCATGGGTGTCTAACTGTGTAAGAGATCACCTTAAGGGAGACTGACACCCTTAAACGGTATACTTTATACAGTGTACTAATTAATCCCACACAGATTTTTCTGTTATAATGTCCATAGTCATAGTGTGACAGTGGCAGATGATGAAAGCCTTAGTGGAAAAATGTGTATATCATGATATTAGACATATCAGCATCATGTCATAATATGAAAATGATAAATTAAGATGAGATTGAAATCTTCCTTACATAATGGTGTAAAAAGTACAATATTTCTCTCATGAGTGAGAATGACAGACTTTACCCAGCAGCAGACATTTCTTTTGCTACAGGAAGAACTAATCCTGTAAATTACACAGATATTGTTACGTTATACATTGTCTTATCACACTTAGCACACGTTGAACTGCAAATAAAATATTATGCCATGCAGACAATACAGTTGCAAGATATTACACTCCCCCACACACTCACTGTCAGTACAGTAGGCTACAGAAGCTAAATTTCACAAGTTGTTCTATCTACTAACTTTCTTATATATATATGTATATATATATATATATATATACACACACACACATTAGGTGAAATATCCGTGCCATCAATACGAAGGGGACACACTGCGTACTTTGAGCACCGATTTTATTCAACTTCTTCCTTCTTTCTATTCTTCTTCCAGAATGAATGCCTTCTGTCACTTTTTGTCACTCAGTGCTTTTCATTTGTGATACCTGGACTAAGGCCTCCAGACAAAGCGTTTCTTTTTTTTCTCGACCTCACCACTAACTGTTCCAATTTCACATTTGATGAAATTGTGCCGCTTCTCTGCCATTCGCCGCGCCGCCATGTCTAACAACTTGTAGTGAATATAGTATCCATGAAATGTATTTCCAGACAATAACTCACTCTTCTAGTTCCTGAGAATTCCAGGGACTCCAATATTTAAAACAATGACACACACAAAAGAGTCATAACTTCTCTCATAAATATGATCGTTTATTTACAGTTTACACATAGACAGAGATACATGCAGGGGAGAAGCATGAAAAAAAGCGATGCATAGTCAAAAGCACAAATCAGACCACAAAAGAAGAAAATACTACTTGTTTCATGATTGTCTTTGAGGTATGTACTGTATTTTTTTAAATTACATATTAAAAAAGGTTGTGTTAGTCACATGAAGTTATACATGTGTATAACTGCCACTACTGTGACTACTATGAGAAAAGCAACCAGCCATAAACACAGGATAATGTGGATCACCTTCTGTATAAGGACATGGATAAATACTGTGCAGTAAAAAAGGATATTGTAAAGAAGTTTTACAGAACAAAGCGACCATATTGAATTATGGCTTAACCTGTGTTCAGCAGAGAAAATGTGTAAGGACCAGAGCAAGAGAAGGAATTTAAAGATTAAGCTTAGGTTTATCAAGAGAGGACAAACTCTCCAGGTAGAACATTTACAAATCACTATCCCACAGAAACTTTGGAGGGAAATACATAAAGTGGGTCCAACAGAGAGCAAGTGGAGATCCTAATGGTAAATGGTGAATCTTCATTTGAGACAGAGCAGGTATTAAAGAAGTGGGAAACCGATTACAGTAATTTGTATGCATGTAGCTCTCCTCTATTTAATGGTCGACTCTTAAATGAAATCTGTAAATTAAAACGTGAGCTTGAAAATGGGATGAGAAATACAGCCTAGATAAAGCTAAATTAAACAAAGCTGTGGGTGTAGAGGACCTCCCTAAGGAGGTCTTTAAAACTCCTGGTTTTGGAGATGCCCCCGTCAGTAATGCTATCCAGAGTCGAGCCATGAGGTGCTTTCTTGGGGTGCATACATACACTGCAAAGTAGGCTATTGAAGGGGACCTGGGATGGGAGTCATGTAGTCTTAGTAAAGCAGAGATGTGAAATAGTTCAGCTGTGGAACCGGCTTGTCCAGATGCCAGAGGCAAGGCTGACCAGAGAGATCTTTAACTGGGACAGAGCACACAGTAGTGCAGTATTTTCTCAGGAATAATTTGCAGTGTAATTTAAATACAGTCAAACAAAAACTGTTAAAGATCCATAAGGAACAATGGAAAGAGGAGATTTGGAATAAGCTAAGCTCAGAAACTACATAAGATTACTACACAGAACCTTATATAATTTTTAATTAAAGAGAGGGCAGAGGTCCCTGTGTGCTCAGAAAGAACTGGTACCTTACCGCTGGCTATTGAGGTAGGCAGGTATAAAAGGTATTACTGAAGAGCAGCTTTTGTGTTTTTTGTCATCTTGGTGCTGTTGGGGATGAACGTCATCTTCCAAAATAAAAATAATCAGTTGAAGAATCCTGATTTGTCTTAGCTGTCTGAAGGTGACATGTTGAGTCGGCTCTTTAATGAGGAGATTTCTGTCTTAGCATGATATATAGAAATGCTTGGCAACTAAGACAGAGGACACTGTATCCAACATTATAGGACATTTCTGTCATGGAAATTGAATATTTTGTGGGAATGTATATTATGGTTTGTCATGTGGCCACCCTGGTTGTTGTTGTTGTCTGGTGTCTTGTAAGGCCTATGGGCTGGGCACCGTATGTATGAAATCAGATTTGTGTCAATATAATCAAACCAAACTTCTTAAATATCAAACAAAAATAAGAATTTGAGAGACTAAAACTCACTGAAGCAAAGAAAAAGTCATCTCAAAAGTGAAACTTGTAACTTGCAAACAAATTATTTGTGTAATGGTGTAAACTATTGGTCTTTTACTTTATTGATATGTCCTTTTGTTTACAGCTCCTTCTGATTCTTTCTCTCTGATCAGACTTTTGTCCTCACTGTCTTTGTGGTTACACTGCCAGCTCTCTCATTCGCGCTGCCTGACTTTTTGTTTGCAGTTCTGACACAAAACTCTCACGTGGGCGGGCTTTTTTCAGGGATGTGTCCCCATTGGCTGATGAGTTTTTTTGAGTGACAGCTCAGTGCCCCGGATGAAGTTAGCTTTACTTCTAACTTAACACAACAAAACTCTTACACAGTTAGACACCCATGCAGTCCTGAGAAGAGGTCTAATTAGGCAAAATAAGGGAAAACACCTGTGTGTGTCTTTAACTGTAAATGTTAAAACAAGAGGAAAAGATGGATGGAATAGAATAAAGACTCATTAGTAGAAATTAGTACAGAACATATATGATCAATATCTACACTTTATGTAGGAGTCCAGTAAAGTTAGCTAGTGGGTAGCGAATGCCCGCCAAACCCGAAACTCGAGCTCGCTGCACTGAACGTCTGGTGCACTGAGCTGTCAAAAAACTCATTAGCCAATGGGGACGCACCCCTGAGAAAAAAAAAAAAAAAGTAAAAGACCAATAGCTGACACCATTACACAAATATTTATTTTGCTTCAGTGAGACTTTTTCTCTCAAACTCTTATTTTTGTTTGATATTCAAGAGGTTTTGTTTGATTATACTGACACAAATCTGATTCCGTACATATGGTGCAGGACACTGAAATAAACTAATCAATCAAAATACATAAACTGAGAGCTCCCTGTAATAATGTGTATATGTAATAAAATAATATTTTTATGACTTCAGTAGAAAGAATCTATTTTTCATTTTATTTTTTTATTTCACTATGAGTGGGATATATAAAAAGGAACCATGAGCAGTCATGGTTTTATAAATCCAATGAAAAGAATGTGTACGGCTATTTCTGCAATCTACGCAAAGTTTTATGCCCAGGTTAGAGAGGAAGAGATGGCTTGGTAAAAACAGTCAAGCAGAAGGTTGTACAAATGGGGCAAATGCAGCAGGTCAATGAGGCAGACACAGGCTGGTAGGCAACATAGAAAAACTGGCTGGGGGAAAGTGCTGACAGGGGGTTATACATACTGGGGAACAGCTGTGGGGATCAGGTGGATGGTCAATTGATAGCAAACTCTTTAGTGACAGCTGCTGGACAGGTAGGAAATGGCCTTAATTACTGGAAAAGAAGCGTGTGGAGATATTTTATAGTGATCCACGTGTATCCTTATACATAGCCTCCATTAGCAAATGAGGAGCGTTGCCTATCAAATGGCAGGTTATTCAATTCAATTCAATTCAGTTTTATTTATATAGCGCCATATCATAACAAAGTTATCTCAGGGCACTTTGTCATAAAGAGCAGGTCTAGACCAACTCCTTATGTCTGCTTTGATCACGACCACTTGTCTGGCAACCTGGCAGAGTGTGCCGCTTCTACACACCAGAGAGCAGGAAGTCTTCAAGTCAACTGCTACAAAGGGTGGTACCAAAGTGGGATTGATAGACTGCCTCAAATATTGTATTAGTATTTTATGTCACAATTAAAATAACTGCAGGTGCAAATGTAGAATTTGATGTACTGTTTTCAAAAAAGTTTTTTTGTTTTACTGTAAGGGTACTGTGACATTATTTTCCTTTTAGACACCATTATGCGATGTTGGTGTAAATAGTTTCGAGAAACCAATTCCATTTTGAATGTGCATGTGCTGTTTTGCAAACAGGAAACGGTTTTGTTGATTGTCCCCTATTCTCAAAAGCTGCAGTAAAAACCGTAAAATGGGCCGGCTTATCAAATACTATTAAACTGCAGATGGAGAAATGTCAGACATTCAGATAGTGAATGAGTGATAAGACAATTTAGTAAAACATTTTATTGATGTGCACAGTTCTTACTGCCAGCCATGTTCAACTGTACAGTTTCCACTTGTTCCTCCTAATTGTACATGAAAATGAACACCACATATTCTAATAGAGACAGGACATGAGCCTAATCTACACCAATGTGAGAATCTGGACCCTTTAGTGAGAAATGGAGAGACAATACAAAAGGAGGGGAATGGCAAATTCAGTCAAGAGTTTCACAGCCACATTCAGCTGGAGTCAGGTTTGGCAGGCACATTCACCGTCTTGGTGGTCGGCAAGTGTTTCTAGAAGGGAATGAACAAGGAAACTGGATTAGACCGGAACATTCTGTCCTCTTTGTGACACCTGTATTACAATAAGTGTCAAAAAGAGTCAAGAGTATAAAAAGGGGAAAATAGGGCATGCCCCAATTGACTTAAAAAAGATTTGGAGTCCTCATGATTTTGATTTCATTGTTGATTCAAGTCCAACTTTACAGGCCACTGAAGTTCTTGTACGTCCTTCAGGCTGTTTAGTGTATTTCTCTAGTGTTAAAATAAGGTACATGTGTCAAGAAACTCCACATTTGCTTTGGTCACTGGATACTTTTATTGAAACTGAAGGTATAGGTGAGTATGCTACAAATGGACTTGTATAACAAGCTCAGGAGCAAAGTGGATGGTATGAATTAAGATCACCTGTGACTACACTTTGAAACCATAAAACCTCATGCCTTTTAGAGCCAAAACCGAGGTTTGGGAAGACTTTTAGTGGCATTTTGATTTCCAGACCCAATCAGAACTTGTAATGGTCTCCAAAGGGCCTGTTGGTTTTAACCTTAGAGGAGAAAACTAGGATGAATTCCATCTTTGTGGTATATCCACACAAATAACTGTGTGTGTGTTGCCTACCTGTAGGTTCTCGTAGTGTTTGAGGGTTTTGCAGTGGTTGATCTCTGCCTCTTTGGCTCCGCTGAAGAACCTATTACACAACTTACAAAAGAAACCTGTCTTTGGGACCAAGAACTCCATACCTGTCGACACACACACACACACACACACACACACACACACACACACACACACACACACACACACACACACACACACACACACGAAAGAGAATGCTATCAGCTGTTGGCCACTATCAAATAACAAACCTACATGTAAAACATGGATGAACACAGAAGCGGCAGACATGGTGTCTTACCAACTGGTCTTCTGGGGTCGTAGGGAGGGATGGAGGAGTCTGTGCTCATGACAGTTTCTGTCTTTAATTTCTTCTTCACACTCTCCTCCTCAGTGTTTGCTTGGTCTTCAGACCTCTTGTGCTTTCCTGTGAGAGATACAGACCTCTTTAAAATCTGGAAAAGGAACTGACCTGGTCCTGGTTTTACTCGGCAAGCCTATCCAGATAACCTTGTAATCATGCTTTTTCATATAGGCTCCAGGTGCCTTCATTAACGCCTGCATCCGCAAGGATAACGCGCCATCGTCCCACACATTTTCAAGACGAGGTAAATTAGGACATTACGCATAACGGCACGATGCAGTGCCAAAACATAAATGAATAAATATCTGCAGGGACTTCAGAAGGCTGGGAGCTTAACCAATACAACCATACCATTCTGCTCATCTTACACATCTACATTTGAGGATCCAAAAGAAGATGTTCTGGCCACAAGCCTGATTCTCTAACCACTAAGGTACTGCTGCCACCAACACACGGTTCTAATTCAAACTAAATCAAACAAACTGTACCCGTCTCCACAGCAGGAGCTCCCATCTCTTTGTTCTCTTCATCCTGCATCTTCTCCCGTTCCTCTGTTTTGTCCGACACCACCCCCTCTGCCTTAGCCTGACTGTGGCTGAGAGCACCGTCCTTTTTCTCGTCCTCCTCAGTCTCTGCAGTCACTACGCCTGCTGAAGCTGAAGCTGCAGGGGCACATGTGGGAAGTGGTTCAAACTCAGTGCTGGAGTCCAGAGTGGCTGTCAGTGTGGCTTCTAAAAAATGAAGATTTCAGGCAGAAATAAATTACACAATTGCAAACTTAAAATGAAAGAAGATGGCGTTTCCTTCAGTTCTTAATAGAGGTTAAAACTACCTGTCTCAGGTGTGATCTCAGTCTCGGGTGGTCCTGGTTCACATATTGGCTTGTGAGTTTGGCTGGGGAATTGTGAAGCCGGTGAGGGGGCAGAACTGAGGAGCAGACCAGGTGTTAATTCTGAAGACACCACACCACCTGAAGTCATGGGTTCACACTCTGATAGGTGCTCATCAGATTTCACCAGGGTCGCTGTGGGGTCCAACATTGATGTTTCTGTGGTAACCACCATGGGTATGTCCTAGAAACAGAAAACAGGAAGAGGACCATGATGTCATTACATTGTGGAAATAATAATCACAAAGAGAAACAGTTTTATGTGATATAGAGAAGCTATAATGTACCCCTGGAGTGTCCTGTTGGCCAGATGTGGGAGCCTCTTCCCCTACCTCTGTGGTTTCCATGGGAACAGCAGGAGAAGGAGAGCAAGGAAGGTCGGTCACATCTCCCACTTCATCTACTGTCACAAAGTCACTCATGTCAAATGGGAACTCATCAAATTCCTCCTCCTCCACCTGGTTGAATGACAGAAGAAAAGAAATGGAACTGAGGATAAAGAAAGAGGAGAGAGTTTCAACACTTCTTGACCCAACGTGTCTTCTCACCGTTTTGGTCTCAGCTTCTGAGTTGTTACACTGTTCATCCCTCCAAGAGCTCTGCTTGTATCCCTCCGACCTGCAAGACGACCTCACTCCTGACAAACCCTCACCATATGCTCTCTTCCTCTCCCTCCTCTCTCTTTCCCTCCTCTCACACTCTCTTCTTTCCTCTTCCCTCTTCTCCCTCCTGGCTCTTTCATCCCGCTCTCTCTCCTTCTTGGCCCTCTCCTCCTTCTTGGCCCTCTCCTCCTTCTCCCAGGCCCTCCTCTCCCTGGCCTCTTTCTCTTTTCTCGCCTCGTTCTCTTTTCGCTCCCTCTCCTGCTTCGTCACCTCCTCCTCTGTGTGGTTCTTGGCTGGCTCTTTTGTCTCCTCTGCTGCTTTTTCGCCCTGCTCTGTCTCCATTTGTGTTTCCCCCTGTTCTCCGTTGGTGGAAGTTGCTGTGTTGTTGGGATGGCTGGCGGTTCTTGTTCGGCACTCCACAAGCAGTGCGTTAACCATCTCTTGAGTAACCTGGTGAAACAGGGATGTCAAAATTCACAAATATCAATTAATATGTTGGAGGCTCCTGACATAATGGGCTGACTCCAACAGAAGCAGACTGACATTTCCGGGATATTTTACCTTAGGGAGCTCTGGCATGGCCGTCTCCTGGGAAACTGCTTTGCCATCAGAGCTAGATGGCTTTGTCTCTTCACCAGCAGGAGTCTCGTCATGTGCTGCTTTGGGTGCATTGATGCTTTTCTTCTCTTCTGCTGTCTCCACAACAGTTTCAACAGCTGATGTTTCCCCCATGTCTGTCTCCAATTCTGCTTCTGGTTTGGTGTCTGGTGCAGCCAAACAGTCAGAAACAGCATTAGCAGGCTTCTCTTTTTTGATCTCGTCGTTTTTGCTCCCGTTTTCTCCCAAACCTTCGTCTTCGCCGACTGTCTTCTCAGCGCACGTTATCTTCTCGTCCTTCCCATCACCGTCTTTTTCCTTCCCCTCCAATGGAGATTCAGAATCCTTTTCATGTGCTGTCTCCTCTTTGTCTGCAGCTACTGCCGTTTGGCTGCCCTTGCCATTTGCAGGTGTATCCTACGACCAAAGACAAGGAGGTATTGAGTAGCGTCACATCAAACACCAGCATTCAGATGTTCAACAATAGTAGATAAAAATGTGTCTAAATGGATATCCCATAACTCTTGCAAACCATTGCCAATCAGTTATCTAAGTTACTGACCTCAGATGAATCCAGGTATGCAGTGATGACTTTGGTCTGCGTGTTGGCTTTGGGGTCAGGCTTGCGGGAGAAGAACAGAGGGTTGTTCTGGATGATGCACGGAAACGTCTGGAAGCGTTTGTAAACAGACAGGGCCATGGCTGCAGTTGCCATCTCACAAATGACCTGAGCAGGAAGAGACAGAAAATCATGTCAGCAGCGTGTGAGGTTTCTTTGCCTGTTAATAAAGAGGCGAGACATGACAGATTTAGAAAGAATGGGTTTTCAACCCAGGACATAGCGGTGGGCTGAGGACACGGATATTCAGAACGCAATGGATTAGCATGTTTGCAGCTGCACAGACAAAGAGCCCTCACCGTATTGTTGAGCACTAGGGTCTTGATGACGGTACCAAAGCGTCGCACCAGTTTCTGGACCTCAGAAGAGGCGGACGGCGTGTTGGGAACATTACTGATCACCAACAGGCTGGTCCAGCCTACTGGAACGGGACTCTCCTGGAGGGCGCAAAGGAATATTCAATCACTTATTAGCCAGTGGATAATTACTTGTCCATCACCCGTTCAGCAATGTAACAGTCAGTCAATCCGTTCAATAAATGATGGTATCACAGGCCTCTGAAACCCTGCATGATATGATAATGTAAAAGACTGTTCTGTTGGTTCATTTAATGTGTTTTTCTATCTCAGTAAATCAGAACTTCAACACTATGAAGCGAAACACTAGTTTTTAAAAGGCAGTGCAAAGGTCACTATACTTAGGACTGTCCTTGCTTAGTAAATCTAAAGAGTACTGCCCAAAGGTTCTTTCCAGCTGCTTAAGCCGAGAAGTAAACAAGAAAAAACCTGAGCGCACTCCATCGCAAGGACAAAACACAGCTGAATAATTAGAGCAGTCAGCAGGTGTCAGAAAAGGAGGTGCGCGCAGAGACTTCTTAAAAAGTTAGTCTGATGCTGCTGCAAACTGACCACTTCCTGCTGCACTTTCACAGTACGAGCCTTCAAGTAATCTGAACTGTTTACTGCGCCTTTACTGTGAAGCAGCTGCAGGATGTGCTGTGGTGCAGTCACTGTGAGGTAGCTTCATTTAGGTTGGTTACTGCGATAAGAACCAGTGTTAATCTACCTTTGGATCGTAAAACACATACACAAAATCTTGACTGGTCAATTACTTGACCGTTGTCAAGGGACTACAGATGTAAAAGTGCCTTTTAACTAACTGGCACATTTACAGCTAAGTTTACTAATGTGCTACTTCCCAGTTAAATAAAGCAATGAATACAAGTGGACAGAGAACGATACTGGTAGAAATACTCACTAATGGGTGCGCTGATCCCATCAGCAGATTGTAGAGAGCAACCTGTGTAAAGAGTCGTTTAGTTTTAATCATCAGTTATTGCTCAAGGTTCAATGTTCAACACAAAAAGGGTAACAAAATAATTATTTTATATACAATTTATACTTATACAAGTAGTGACTGAAATGCTTGTAAGACAATATCAAAGAACCAAACTCCCACAAGTGAAATAATAAAAGAACATGATGATGATCAATGTACTGTAGAGGAAAAGTGGGTAAGTGATGGGAGCCCTACCGGTGTGCTGAGACCAATACACTGTTTGAGATGGATCATCGTGAGCTCAGAGTCTTTCATCTTTGCAGGCATAAAGGCGTGGACTTTGACTATCTCTTGAGCAATCTCTGTGTCCGGCATTGACACGAGTACCTGACATACACAAAGGATGGTTTTAATATTGTGTTGTAGGCACATCAACGTGGCCATTTCCTGTCAAAGCATAAATTATTTGAAAAAGGCCGACTTTAGCTGCCCTGAAAAGAGCTTTTTTCCGCCATAAATCAAAATAAAAAAATTCTAATTTTTGCCTTTGTAATTGTTTACTATGAGGTGAAAATAAATATATAAGTAATAAACTGCCAAACAGAGGAAATAACAAAAATATTCACACAGAAAATATTCTGTATGTACAGATTAATTTAGTAGACTACTTATAGACAAAGCATACACAGAATGGTATGTTTTGTATTGCATTGGCCATTCATGATCATTTGTTGTGACTATCCTATTCAACAGCTGGTTTGTGTCTAATGTGTCAGAGAAAGCCAACCAGCAGAAATGTCAGGTACTCAGGACTTGGATCAGTTACTTGTATTACTGCTGCTATAAACTGTGTTTATACCAACCTTTCCAATTTGGGTTGCCAGGATGATGTCAGAGGGCGTTCCAAAGGGTTGGACCAGCTTGATGATGTCACTCTCTGACCAGCCGCTTTCAGGAAGTCCTGTGATCAACATCATGCCCTTCTGTGGGAGACATTGGTTTGGGATGTAAGGAAAGTGCCTGAATACTGATATTTTATTACTAGTGATGAAGCCCAATTTTAAACTGAATTGCAAATTTCAGCACGAGTTACAAGATTTGGTTGAACACACCCACCGGCCCTTTTCACAGTGTTGTCATTTATATTTTGCAAGGTATGTGTATGTACCATGTACCTCATAAGAAGTCTTCTGGTCAGCCTGAGCTCCTGCAGCGGCGAGTTGGAGGAGGGGAAGGAGATGGGGCCAAAGAGCAAACAGAGCTACAATTACTATGTTTCCAACACCACAACCTGGGAAAAGCATGACATCACAAACCTGTCTACATGTGCCTTAGCTACAGAAGTGCTATAAGTTAACATATAGTTATTATTGTATTATTATTAAGTTGATATACTGAGCATTTCTTGACAATGATAGATTTGGATATGCTAGCACTGACTTATTGCATTGGTGAATATTGCAGACTCCCAGTAATAGTTTCTTATTTTCCTACCCAGGTCTTCCCCGGCAGCACACGTGTCCTGTCCTGGAGCAGCTTTGCTGTGGAGACAGAAATATTAACAGTGTAGCTGTAGTGCAGCTGAAGCAGGTTTGAAAATGGCCAGTGTGAGTGTGTAGCATATTGGGCTTAAAAGAAAAATGCTGATGATGATAACTGTGACCAACCTGTTGTTAGCATCAGAAGACTGCCCTGCCTCAGGTTTCTAAAACAAATAAATACAATATGTTTACTGAAAGTGTATATGAGACTACATGTCCAAAAACAGTTCCTGAATAGCACCTTCATACATCTACTATCAACTGCTTTTTACACTCGGCTAAATAAAAAGCCACTCTGCTTTTTAGTGGAAGCTTCATGTTTTTTGTGTATTTAAACAGCATATGCCACATGCAGTATTTTCACGTGGTACCTTGGCTATTGAAGCACTGATTTGCTGGTCTCTGATGGAGAGATGTGTGGAGTTAGCCAGAGCCTGAGCGTCTTCAGCCTTCACCATGCATACAGATGCCTGCAACAGGGGGAGGGTGACAAAGCGATGAGGTGAGACAGACAGAAACCATGATGGCTTTCACACAGAACCACGACATTATCACAGCCTAACATATCCACAGGTCGGCTACTGTTTATTGGGACTCAGGAGTGACCGATGGAGAGACCAACTGCTATTCTAAATATTCACAGGTCTTTCTTGTAACCCGCATTTATATTGAAAATGTAAATTTGACTAATTTTGCTACAGCCATACAGAAAATAAATATCATCCTTTGAAAAGAAATGGTCAGATTGAATATTATTGCAACACGGAATATTCACAAACTTAACAAAACACAAACTTAATTATCAAAACACATTGTGACAAAATGTCAACTATTAAGAGTTATTTGTACTATGCTACATAAACTACATAACATATCAACGTTAAGTAATGAATGAGTGAACAAAACTACTTTTGAATTGTCTCAGGTCTGGTCTTTATGTCTGTTTATGGGTTGTGTGGGGTGTTTGGACCCCTTCATACCTGCCTGCAGGTTCTATACTTCTCTTGTATCCATCTTGCCTCTAAACAGGCTAAACATTTCTTTTTTTCCAGCTATCATCTGTTTTAAACGGTTCTCTAGAAAACGTCAAAACTGTAAAAAATCTCAAAAGTCAAATTTCTTGCAAATTGGATCAATAACCATTGTGTTACACTTAAATGGCACCTTTTGCCCTTCGCCCTTCTCGCTCTCTTCCTCGGAGCATGGCATGAGGATCACGTTGTTGATCTTGCCAAAGGACCCAACCAAGTTGGTAACTTCCTGTTCTGACGCATCCTTAGGGATGCCTGTCAGATAAACCAGACGATCTGTGACAGATGAGTCCTGGGAGGGTGGAGTCACTAGTTTCTTCTTCTTCTTGGCAGGTGGAGGCTTGGCAGACTAGAAACCAACAACAGAAGTTTTAGGAGAAATCGAGTTTCAGTTGACCAGAGGTAAACCAATGCAACATTTTACTACTTTGATCGAGAACTAAACTGTGAATTTTTATTCACAATGACAATGATGTCACAGAAGGAAAAAAACTGCTAACTTTGTAAAATTGCACTAATTCAATATCAACTTGTACCAATAGAACTAACAGAAATAGCATTATTTATAGCATTGCGCCTGAAATCAGCCACAAATCCGTAAGCTTCACTATCATGAATAACAAATATTCGCTAACAAATACGAGCTTATATTGGCAACACCTCAAATTGTGTAAAAGCTAGGGTAACGCTTTATATTAAAAGGTCCTTGTAATAAGCATTAGTTAATAGGTAATAAGGCCCTTATTAGTCCTTATAAGATGCTTATAAACATCATAATGTGTTAATAAGACTATATAAGTGTTACTAATAACATCATAAACACGTTAATTGTTAGATTATCAGACATTTATAATCACTTTTAAGAAACTTGTTAACGTATAGATTGCTTAAGAACGTTAATAACAGCCTTTTGAGTTTCTTATAATTGTTTATAACAGCATTACAGTCATTTATTCTAGTCTAGAGTCTTACTAACTTGCATATTCTGCCATTGTAAACCTTTACTAAGCTTTTCTGTTTAAAAAAAACTTTATTATTAATTTATTAGCAGGTAACTATGCACTTATTAACAGTTAACTATGCTTTTTGCAGCTACCAGATCTAAAGCCAGAATACTATTAGGGGTAATCCAATAATAGTTTACTGATATGAATCATTTGAATCAGTGATTTAACTAAGCCACTCTATGAACATGATTAAAGACACACTAGCAGGTGTTTTTGTGGTTGTGTTTATTTTTCATGATCTTAATGTTCACCCTACACATATTTAAGAATAAAAGTGCTTGTCTACTGTTATGAACTCAGGACAAAAGTCAGCGTTCTGAATTCTCACAAGTGTGATCTCCCCTTCGTTCTAATCGACAAACAAAAGTTTGGTTCAAAACACTGGTCTTCTAAGTCAAGCTGTACACAACTAAAGTGAAAAACACTCACTGTGTCAGTGGCCTTGGCACTTGACGTCTTAGTCGTCTTGGTTCCAGGCTTCGTCCCGCTTTTGACAGTTTTGGTGGACTGTAATGGTCTATGTTTGAAGCCGTGACCCGCCTTGGAGGAGGATGGTTGTCGGCTGGTGTCGGTAGAGAATTTTGTTGAATCATCATGTGGCCGCTTCACACTGCTGTGAGAGAAACCCCCTGTAGACACACCATAAATCAGAGAGAGGGGGACAGGAGAGCAAAAAGAAAGAAATAGTCACAAAGAGAATGATTCAATTTAGTCAATTTATATGAATTATTTGAAAAATAGAAAGCCAATTAAATCCCTGTTTTTGAAAAGGTAAAGCCACTAATATTTCCCCTATGTGAGTATGCTGGGTCCATAATTCTATTATTTCTAACTTTGAGGGTGAATACTAAAAAACTAATTAATCATGTCATGTTATTAACATCATTGGCATAGCTCTGCTAAGTTCTACATTTTGTGCCTTCTCTCTAGCATGTGGTCTACCTGTGTAGTGTTGGTGGCGAGGGTGATGGTGAGGAGAGTAAGGCCTTCCATGAGGCCTGAGGGGATGGGGGCCCACCCTCTGTTTGCTGTGAGGGGGACTTGGGGTAGGAGAACAAGAGAGGGATCGAGACACGGAATGGGATGGAGAGTGATCCTTGGGATCCCGCAGAGCCCGGCTGCCATATTGTCCGCTCCGACTGGATCAAAGACAACGTTGATTAGCAGACATAACTAGACAATTAGGTAGTGCTAGCCTGGGAACCAGACGAATCTGCGAGTTCATGTTTTATTTGCTCTGGCAGATGCGTCTGGTCCCTCCCATTCAGACAGATTTCCAGCCCACCAGGCCCGGGTCAGGCCAATCACAACCGTTTATCTAACATGGGGCGGGTTTGATGCGATAACTGCACTGTAGAGACATTTTCGTAAACAACCAAGATGGCTGCCGCTGATGTGGAATGTTCTGAATCCGCTATCGTGTCAGTATTAAATGTACTGGACGGTATATTTTCTCTAAAAGAAGAACAAACAACTGCACTTAAAGCTTTTGTTGAGAAGAAAGATGTGTTTGTCGTGCTCCCGACAGGATTCACTCAGCGCTACATCACACGCTTCAGTGAAACTGAAATTTGTGTCATTTTATTTTGCCGATTTAATGGTCTGCCTCCTTAAGAATTCAACTCTGTACATAATTAGCAATTCAAAGTGTGCACAAATGGGAACTGGCAGTTGGAGTTGGGTCATATTATGGACATTCTTGTTGCGCTGATTTCCAACGAGTCTTTCACAAAACAGTGCAGAGCACACACTCGCATACATAAATATATTGGCAATCGGCGGTTAGTGGGCTGACGGTGGCCGGTTGGAAAATTTGGACATATCGCCCAACCCTAATATGAATATATGATAATATATTATTTGAAATGTGTGGGGATCCCGCCAACTGACGGGAGTGACTCACACTGGCTGCTGGTCACAGCTAAAAACAGATTAGTGGAAACAAAAGAACAAGAATCCAACTGACCTTGGTAGATTTGGTTTCCAGTCAGGGTACCTTCAGAGACACACACACAAACGCCTGTTAGAATGTCATTCAACATCTTCTTACTCCTAAACTTGTATTTAGAATTACCAAATGCCAATTCCAACACATTAACCAATAAGCTCTTCATAAGCCAAAAGCATCACTGGGTTGTGTTTCTAAGTGTTTGTTTCATTATCAAAAATTACTTGCAACTTGAACTTTTCTTTGTCTCCTATTCTACTTTTTGCCTGTTCATCCAAAACAAAAGGCAGAATGCTTATCTATTAACTATGACATAATACTGGAGATGCAAGGCTTCAGCAGCACATTAAAAATGTCCTCACTTGTTGCGCAGGTCTCTGCAGGCAGCAGTGTGGTTGACGGTGTTAATATGGTCAACCCAGTCCTGAAGAAAAACGACAGATGATGTGAAGATGTCACAATCAGACACGAATGGAAACAATCCTCAACAAAGCTAGATTCACATTTCACTGGATGAACACAAATCTAAGCAATCAGATCACTCATTTATCTACAGTGAAAGACTTAATTGAGTCAAAAACTCAAGTGGATCTTTGTTCGAGGCCCAGTCCCTCGATCCCATATTCATGTCCAAATTATGTTACAGCCGCTAGCAGAAATACAATACAGTGCTTAGTCTTGTTCTTGAATATCAGATCATTCGTGTCCTTGGTAGACGTGTTCTGTATCCATTCTACTTTCCATTATCTTCAGTGTGACCATCAATCTTCACCATTAACACACTATTAGACAAATATGAATCCTTTAATGAGAAAATGTTAAGATGAAAGAAATGACCGGTAACAAATTCCTTTTGTCGGAATATCCCAGATCTTCAAATATTCCACACTTGGCATACTCAAGAAATTAGGACAGTTACACTTACTATAAGTAATTACTATCATGACACTGAAGCAAGGAACATACCATTTTATTCCTACGTGATTCCTTGTGATTGATTATGCCTACGTATAATCAATCACAACACCATTTGAGAACATGAGAAACACCCCTCTACAGCCAGAGAATGGAGCATTGGATTTTCTTAGAGAACAAGGGAGTTCACTCAACAGTAATTACTGTTGAACTAAGAAAATATTATCCTTTGACAATTTCTCTGATCAGTTTATACAAACTTTTTAAATGAACCGTTTGTCAAAACAGAAGTAATCATTATTGTATCTCGTAGATCCCTATCAGTTACACATGTAAACATGCAGTTAAAGTATAAATGTTAATATTTACTGTAATTTTTACATTAAACGGTCCTTTACAACAGCAATTTCACCTGAACTCTTAGACACTATGCCCTTAAAATGCCATATAAAACACCATGTTACTGCCAATTTGATGTTTTTCATGATTTTATATTGGGGCAGGTCATAAGCCAGGAAAAACAATATAATATCAGTTACGAAGAAAACAACAGTTTTATTTGATGAAATGGGTGGACCAAACTTTAAAAAAAAAAAAAAAAGTGTGATGTGGTTGAATTTTTTCACCGACTGGTACTGCATGATTTCATTAAATACGCAGTATTTTCCAAAAATAAAAATGATTGTTTCTTTATTGTACATTTCCTGGGAACATTAGACAGGTCTGGTACTTAACATTGTCATATGGATGCTAGATAAATGTAAGTTTGCTTAATCTCATTCATTTAATGACCAAATCAGCCGGATTATTTTTTCTTCTCTGCATATACCTTTATTGTAGTTATATGAAAAAGTTTAATAATTCATTTGAACATAAAACCTCTAGTTGAGAAACTGTCCTATTTGAAGTACTTCCAAAGTTATATCTTATAATGCCACAAAGGTATTATTATTATTATTATTATTATTATTATTATTAGCATAGTGCTGCAAAACACGTTTCGTAGCTCTTAAAAAGGAGGAGCTCTTCTGGTCTTAATCGGGAAACCGTTACAATCCAAACTCAAGTCTTATTTTACTTCACCAGACACTCGTCTTTAATCTGGGAAATTTTCAATGCCTGGTTTTTCTGCTCACTGCCATTTCTGTCAATTACTGAATCTATCCTAACTTGGAAAGAGGAGAAAACCTGGGTGGAGCTGTGGTAGGATGAGCACCCCCACCTCTAGTGGTAATCTGTCAATCAAATGAACCACACCCCACATCATACTTGTTCTGAATGGAAGAATAAAGTGCTGCGGGAATGAGTCCTAAAACCCGGCAATGAGTTAGCATTTTTGCACTTCCAGTTCCCTCATCTGGAAGTCAGTGAGTTTCTTGAATGTGTTTTTGGTTAGATGCCTGAAATAAGGTCTGTGGTTAACACAAGCTGGAGAGATTTTCACGTTCTGTTCTACATAACATACGTCAGTAAATACCCCACTACATACAAGCTTTTACGTGTCTTAAAAAAGGCGGTTGCTAAGAGGTGGCTAAATGAGACTACAGAGGTTTTCTGGGACATTAAACGTCATCACGCCAAACACAGAAACTCACTCGTCCACCTTTGCAGCCTCGTTGGGTTTATACTCGTGCTCTTACAAACTATTCTAACTCAAACTTTCCCAAAGACTTTAGTAGAAGAGGTAAGTGCGCTGGAAGCTTAGTGGTGGTGACGTTGAAGTCATGTGACCGTGGTGTAGATGGTTTATAGCCTAACGCTTTTTACTTCTGGCGATTGCATTTATGCTTCAAAAATCATAAAAGTGGTGTTCATTTGTGAAGATTATTTTGCTGAACAAAACGTGCAAGTATCAAACTTTTGTTTGCCACAGAGCTTAATTTCTGCAATAATACAAAGGAAAAATCCCATTGGCTTTTTGTAGAGAAGAAGTAAAATTAAGTGCTTTCATAGCTGTCGAAGCAGCAATTATCAGTGCACTGAAGGCACTTCAACACTGACTACAGCTTTTAGCCATGATGGTGGCCAACTGCAGTTATCACAGTGTGGGGTATAAATATCTGGCTCGATGCTTTTAAAGGAAACTAGAGCATGCTAGCACAGTTAGCATTCATTATTCAAAACAATATGTTTTGCTAGCTACAACCGGATAACCAGAATCATTTAGAGCAATTGAATTACTTATTTCAATGGGAATTACTAACAAAACAGTGTGTGCAAAACATACTTGAATGACAGAATCACTCATCTTGACAATTGCCTGGTGAAGAAAGGTTGCAGACTAAAATTCAACATGTGAAGGTATTCCTTTCAGACATACGAGGGCATGTTGACACTCACCTTTTCCTGATCACACTGTATGTGGCACAGGGAGCAGGTATGGGGATACACCTTTGGAGATGCAGCTGAGAAATCACTTATCATGGTGGGGGTAGGTAACTTCTTGCTGCTGCTGCTGCTGCTGCTGTGTGGTTTTGAGCCAGATGAAGATGAGACAGACCGTCTTGAGGAAGCCTCGCTCCTGGTTTCAGATGAGAGCCTAGGTTTGGGTTCGTCACGCCTATAGTCTCGGTCTAAATCACGAGATTTGGATGATGGTGGAAATTCTCTCCCAGGTGACCGATTGCTCTTGCGATGGTCGCTACTAGTCCTGCGATAGTCCCGGTCTCTGTGCTTGCTTGATTCAGTGTGTTCCAAACGAACCTGTCGCCTTTCAGCTTTATCTGCTTTTGGAGCCGACGAGGAGGATGACGAAAATGGGTACATTTTAACTGTCCTTTCACTGGAGAGCTGCTCTCTTTTGAAAGTCTCTCTGGTACTACTCTCGTCCTTTGCCCGACTGGCATGACCATAGTCAATGACTTTACCTGCTGTCTGTGTAACAGTAAGAAGGCTGGGCACTTCAGGGGAGCATGAACGTGCCATTGGCGTAGAGCGGGTAGGAGGCAGCGGCACATCGTGGTCGCTGCGTGAGAACAAGGATGAGGAAGTGGAAGCCACAGTTTTCTGGTTGCCCGACTTGTTGATTTGGATGTCACGGAGTATGAATGGTAAAGTATCTGGGGTTAGCTGATCATCAGGGTAGTGACTCAGCACTTCTAAGTCCTCATTTGAAAGTCCAAAGCTAGCCAAGATACTTCCTGCATTCTCTGGTGTGTACAAACCCTGACCATCCCCACCACCACCACTTCCGCCACCATGTGGGTGCCGGGCTTGGGGCGACGGTGAGCCACTTACAGGGGCAGTCCAGCTTGGGATGCTTGTTCCAGCGTGGCTGCTCTGGGGCTGCTGTTGAGGCCCCTGGTGCCGTTGGGACTGGTGGCTAGCACTAGGTGGAGGACTGGCAAACAGTTTAGTTGGAGGTTGGTAACCTGACCAGTCTACTCCTTGCTGGTGGCCAGGCTGATTATCAGAGGTGACTGTTATTGGGTTAGAACTGTAGTTTCCATGTTGATTGATCCCAGAACCTGAGCCTTGGTTCTGGTGTTGGTTTGGTCGGCTCATGTGGTCAATGAGGCGGTGGTCCATGTCTCTAGCACCCCGGATAGCCAGGGCAGACTCTAGTTCATCAGGGAGCTGGGTGGGACGAGGAAACTGGAAACCCATCACCTGTGACAGCATATCAGAAGGAGGGCGATTCTGATGTTGATTTGGAGGTGGCTGATGATGAGGAGGCCTGGGCCCATTAGAGAAGGGCTGTGGCCCCTGTTGCTGGGAGCGGTGGTGGTACATGGCAGAAGAGAGACACGGCCGTGTGTTTCTGTAAGTTTTGCGGTTTGTGTCCACGTTAAACCCAACAGCTGACACCAGCTGTCTATTGAGAAGACTCAGGAGGGCCAGGTGTGGCGGTAACGGCGCTGAAAACCTGTTGTTGTTGTGACACTGGTTGCCAACAGTTATAGTCACTAGAGTAGCAAGCTGCTGGAGAGCAATCTGCGCCTGAGTCTCAATCTGAGCCAATCGGAGAGCTGTCACTGCAGCAGCACCAGCCACAGATCCAAATATGAAATGGGTCCCTCTGGTGCTGTTGGTGTCGGGGAATGTTGAACTGGGCTCCAAACAAAGGGTAGGAGCAAGGTGCGAACTACTGTCTGTGTGCTCAACGAGGCTGTGAGGTGGAAAGCAGAAATATACTATTACAGAGGAACAAGCTTTATTTTTGTCATTTCAGAAGTATCTTTCAGATGAAGTCCTTTCTCCCACGCACTTGTTGCTCAGTCCTCATTTTGTTTGTGGTTTCTTCCCTTTAAAATTTGTCAAAGCATTAAGAAATGTGGTCAGCCTCCAGATCTCTTTCCTGTAGACAAGTGTGCCCACCGTGCTTTTCTTTCAGGATGGGAAAGCAAAGCAACATTATGCAACAACACCAATTCAATGGAAAGCAAGAAAAACCATACCAAAACAGCAAATATGGAAACAGCAAATATTTAACCTACGGGGACACTACACAGACACACACTCTGGGCCTGATAGAAAAAGAAAAAATATAATGCTTCAAAAGGAACACATAGCCTAGCCTACAATGCATGTCCAACATTACAACACACCGGACTTTGACCTAACATGGTATAAGCCTCTTTGCCAGAATGTTCACAGCAGAACAAAACAATTCAACAAACACATTTTCCCTAAATATTCCCTGCAGGTAACATTAGATCATTTCAATCTTCAGTCTACAAATTATAAACCACACATATGTCCTAGAACAGATTCAAAAACACAATTTGAGAACTATAGTGTACTTTAGTTTGCTAAAAGCCAGTAAAATGCAAGTAATAAAATGGTGAGCATTAAATAAACATCCCGAGCAACATGTAGGCCTGTTTGACATACTAAATATGTTTTGGAAGACCTAATGAAAAAAGCAAGTCAACTGAAGTCCATGGAAGATAGGCTTACATTGTATATATTTGCACAAAGTTTTGGTTACAGACCATCATCAGACATGACAAAGGTCCATGTGATCTAAACATTAAACTTATTTTTGGAATCTGTATCCATCCTCTCATATTTTCTATATTCTGTAACTGAGCCCAGCTGAATGGATGGTTGATTCTCCTTTAACAAGATCTACCAAACCGCCTTTAAAATTATTTTATTTTAGCAATAGTGTCAGTATCACTTATGTCAAACAGTGATGGGATATTGATCTACCCTGTCATCTTGTTCTATGTCATATGGTATCTAGCATAAAATCCAGCTGTAAATGTGTACAGAATGTCATAAATAGACCAAAATATATGTTGGTATGCACAATCAATTTGGTGAAGTTGTCCAGTCTTTGAGGGTTTCCTTTTTCATGTCGAGCAACCTTTGGCCAAATATTAGCTTTAAAGGAAAAAGGTGAGCTTGCATGCTGGGCAAAACTATATATACACCTGAGAGACAATGATGTTGCCAATCAATATATTGGCATTACAGATATTGGTTAAGGAGGTTAATTGGCCAAATATTCAAAGTCAAACTTAAGCAATGTAACATTTAAAAGAAAAGATAATATGCAGGTTGACATGTAATTTCCAATATAAATAATTTTAAAAAAAGGAGGGCAAAACATGATGTAAGAATATCTATTGTGACCTAACAGTAAAGCTACAGGTTTATTAAAAAAAGGCCTGGCATATAAAAACATATGTCTGGCATATCTGAATATCTGCCAATCACCAGTCCTCCAACGAGTCATAACAGTTTGGCTATAAAGTCGGCTTTCACAGCTACTTCATATACATTTCACTAATGTAGAGTAACATAAGCTATCTGGAAAATTACACAAAGAGGAAGGTCCCCCACTAAAGCATATTTCAACAGAAAAGAAAAAGCTGATAAAGCAACAACATCCACGTCTCAGCATTTCTTCTTGTTATAAAACAGTGCTGACTTCTCACAGTGCGTTTTCATTTGTTGAATCAATACAACTATAGCATCCATCTGCACGTTCTCAACAGACAGGCATGTCAGCGCCGCTTCACAACGACAACATTAAAGAAGTTAAGGCTAGGAAGCGGATGTTTAGTTTATGGGAAAACACTGCGAGTATTGTCTAATTTCACTCTGTATGTAGTTTGCTCGTATTCTGGTACAACTCAGGCAGATATACTACCGTGTTAATATTCAGATACAACTCCATGAAGTAACGTTACTGCGTTTATGGCTGCACGAGAGCCCCTGCATGGACCGTAGAACTGCACTCGTGATGTACTACGGGCCTGCACCGCTGAGAGCCCAGTGTTTCTGAACCAGGCCGATTTTGCTTTAAACCCTTTCAAACCGGCTACATGCACACGTGCAGTTTATAGAATACACAAACCGCATACATATATACGCAACAGTCCACATTATGATAGAATAAATGCTGTATTATGCATCATAATGTCGACAGGGAAATACAGGGCCACCCCACGATGACATACCAGCCATTTTGGGTGTCACCAAAGCTATCTAGCTAACGTTAGCTACCTAGTGGAAACCATATCAGCAGTTCCGTAACATTGTATTGACACTCGTACCATTCCGAGGCCATAACACAGTCAATAAATACCTTCACAATAAGTCGATGTTGTCTTCGTTGTTACCGGAAAGCCTTTTCCTTTTCAGCCCGTGGCCATTAGTATCTAGATAAGCCGTGTTCCGCCATCAGCAACAAGAAACACTTCCGCCCCGAATATTTCAGAATAAAACTATCATCTCCACAAATCTGACAAACAACTTGTAATAACTATTACAAAAACAGCATACATTATATTTCAAAATACTCCCAATAGTGAGTCATGTTCATTGTATCTGTAACGGACTGGGTGGCATGTTAGCGGGACCGTAGGCAGAGTTTTGTAAATACGGAGGTCCAACAACTGAGGTTGCTAGGGGGGCTCAGGGGCTCAGGGTCGGGCCCCCCAACCCTTTGTTCTGTCTCGCCCTCTGTATTCACTGCCAGTCTCTTTCTCGGTGATGCCTCTCTCCTGCCAAAGTGTATTGAAAATAATTTAGTAAAATTATATACAACTTCTTTATTTCATCTTTGTGTTTGAGTTTGCATCATTTTGGATTTTAATTATAGAAATGTCTCAAACAGTAACCATAAGCAAAATGTGTATTGTTATACAATAATATATTTATATAATAATACCATATTATTACACTGTAATTATTTTAGGTGTTTGTGTTGTTGGTAAATTGAGCCTACAGGTTCTACTGTAATAACCAAAGAAAATATATCTCTGTTGTAATTGTTTGAATTGGATCAGGTCAGTTTTTGTTTGTGTTGAACAGCACAGTGACATAATACTAATCCTATCCTAGGCACAGTGGGCAGAACCTGCTCTTCCTCTCTCCTCTCCATCACCTTCTCTCTTTCTTTTTCTCAGTCTCCTCGTCTTGTCCCGTATCTCTTCTCTTCCCAAAGCTGAGCTTTGATTGGTGGAGTCTTTTGATTTTCATCTGTCTCAGTGAAAAAAGTAAACACGTGGTCAATTGATATATGTAAATGTTACCGGCCTCCGCTAGGATAGTCTTGCAAATAAAATAAAAATATAAAGCGGTAGCTTATTTTAACATGAATTTCAACCCTTTACACAAACCGAATTGAAAGAAAAGCATTTCAACTTTTGTTAAAAGGTTATCAGTCTACTAGCTAGCTCGCTCAAGTGAAACTAACTAGCCAGCATCATGATGGATGGCCACTGTTTAACATCGTGCGACCGTACAGGAGCTATTCGTCAGATGTCCGGGGATGAATGGCATTGAACTACAAGCAGTCCACTAGTAAAATTCTCAGGTTACCTGCACCCCGCTTCACATGGATTCAGATGCCTGTCCGGTTTTCTCAAGTTGTTGACATAATCAAAGAACCACTGTATTGAGTACATTTTTTTATAGTAACGACAAGATTATCCACTTCACCACCCACCCACGTAGTCTTCTTATTGAGGGATGCCACATTTGGTGTTGGAAGTAAAATGCATTGCCTACGGGGTTTTCCTGTGCCACTCGCCAACAGGGGACTGCTGTGACTACTCTGTGGGTGAGAAACATGTTCAGAGGGACCATTCCATGATCGAGCGGGAGGAAGGAAACTGACAAACAGGGATGTTACGGCAAGGCCGAGGCTTGGACGGATTGATTGAGGGATGATTGTGACACTGGCTACCGAGAGTGGCATGGGCTGCTCTGGCTGCTCTATGAACATGCCACCAGTTAGGGGCTCAGGAGGTAGAGCGGGTTGTCCATTGATCTCTAAGGTTGGCAGTTCAATCCCCGGCTCCTCCTGTCCACATGTCAAAGTGTCCTTGGGCAAGACACTGAACCCTAAGTTGCTCCTGATGGAGGCCAGCACCTTGCATCCTTGATCGGTGTGTGAATGTGTGTGTGAATGAGTGAATGAGACCAATCTGTAAAGTGAAGTCCATTTACCATTTACCATTTACCGTGAGAAAACAGTGGCAGCCAGAGTTATGGACATGGCCAAACACATTGAGTCGCGTTCTTCTGCCCATTATGAAAAATTTCCAGATACGACGGCAAGGCCAACTGGGAAGCATTTAATGCACAATTTAAACTGTTAGCCCAGGCTGGTAAGTGGTCCACTGAAGAGAAAGCCCTCCAGATAGCACTATGCCTTACTGGTGATGCTATAAACAGGCAGCAGGTCAAAATCCAGGTAAATCCAGAACAGGTAACAAGGAAAAAACAGGAACAGATCAAATACAGATGACTGAAACATGGTAAATGGACTATTACTTATATAGTGCTTTTCAACAGTAATCTAAGCTTTTTAACAGTAGTCTAATTCACCCAGTCACACACCAATGGGGACACAGCTGTCATGCTGGCCTCCACCGGGGGCAATTTAGGGTTCAGTGTCTTGCCCAAGGACACTTCGACATGTGGATTAGAGAAGCCGGCATCAAACCACCAACCCTGGGGTTGAGGGACAACCGCACTACCCTCTGTACCACAGCCGCCCTATATATATATATATAAATATATAAATATATAAATATATATATATGAGTGGCTGATGAGGGAATGAGGTGCGGGTTGGGAGATGGGCCGGGAAGCTCAGGGGAGGGGAATGAGGTTATTGCAGGGCAGTTGGAAGTGGCAGGAGAAAACGTCAGAGGGCATCTGGTGGACAGGTACAGAATAACGGATGGACAGAGAGGCAGGTTGAGCAGGAGTGTACACAATTAAGGTGGACAGTATTAAATTATTAAGTCACCAAAAACAAGGGTATGGGTCTTTTTAGCCCCAGTTTGTGCCTCTCATGTATTATATGGTCGTTTTGTGCTTTTAATAGTGTTTGGACAATCTATGGCATACAGGCATAGCTACATCATGGCGGTTGAAATAGGCTACTTGTTAGGGGGATGAATTGATTTTTGGTTTTGGTCCTGTTGAGTGTTTCCCCCAAAAATGTGATCGCTGTTAAGTTGTAAAGCAGCATTTGGACTATTATGGGACACTGAAGCCCAGTATACAGTATATAATGCAGTACTGTATTATCACCACTGCACGCACACACATAGACACACACACACACACACACACACACACACACACGCACACACACACCTGTTAAAGCTCTGTTGCCCACAGTATTCGTCTCCTCTTTCAACCAGTGTGATGGAGGAGGTGAGAGAAACATTTGTCAGTCATTAATTGAACTCAGAACTAATGTTATTATAATGGTTATTTGTTGAGCCAAGAGAGGGGGCATCTGTCACTCTGGTATACTGGCCCGAGATAAACACAGAAAATTTGCTGTGTTTGTCTGGAATGTAGAATGGACAGAGGGACAGTACAGTGGGAGAAAATACACGAGAGAGCATGTGATTAGCAAGCAACAGTCTGGGCATGTGACAAAGATGATACGGGCACTATGGTAAGTAATGTCTTATATGGTCCTCAGTTGGTTCAGATCATATTGAGAGGGCAGCTGCTAGGTTGTTGCTATTGAATCTACCAGGGTTTCAATCTTGGGATTCAATTATTTAGGCCAGTTGTGGTAAGACACTAAGATTGTGGCTATTCAGATTGCACCTGGATTTACTTATCTCTTTCACTAAATGGTCCCCTCAACTTACTGACCATACTTGATGTGATGACATTTCCTTTAATTAAATACAAGCCAGAGATAACTATTTGGCAACAAAAGTCATTGCTTGATCCCAGGGCTATAAATACTAAAGGCCAATTTAGAAATCTTGGTGCACCTACATGAAGGCAATACCTAAATCCAGCATTTGATCTAAAGAAAACAACAAAAATTAGAGATTTCATGTCAATACAAGATTTAGAAATTACTTTGTGCCTCTAACATTCAATACATCAAGAGATTGTTGAATTCTTTTACTTGTAATTTTTAGAGGGGAGGAGAATTGTTTGCCACTTGGTTGTTGTAATATACAGTACTTGTTAAACTTGCGCGCCCTACCCAAAAGAGTAGGAAAATGGGGCAAATTGTTTGATATAAAATCAGCCCAGACTGGTTTAGAATTTAAGAAATGTTGACAGCAACACAACCTAGATGTTTACAAAGCACACTCATCCCTGACTGCGACAGATGCCAAAAGTCCCATGTGATGTCCTTACAGAGCACTGAACTCATTAGCTGCTGAACAGAAAGCTTGAGTTTCTCTCTGTCCATGTCTCTCTCTCTCTCACACACACACACGCACGCCCACACACACACACACACACACACACACACACACACAAATAGCCTGTGTGGATGCTAGTAGCCTGTCATTACTATGATAAGCCAGCAAGGGAAGACTGATTAACTGGCAGTGAGGCTGAATAGAAAGCAAGGTGACACATTGAGTTGGAAGGGTGCAGAAATGATCCAAAGCCAAACAACCTTTCTCGCTTCCTGGTTTGCTTCCATGTTGTGCAACCCACTGCATGCAGACTTTATGTTGGGAAGATGTCAGGCACATACGAACACAAAATATAAAACCGTCGTGGTTTTATAAACAACACATACCTAATACCTGTGATAATTTAGAGATATCATTTTTAAAGAGTAATAATTTACTTTGTTTCCAGTTGGAGGTGTTTTTTTTTTCTTGCAGTACCATGGTTGATCATTGGGGCACATTGGCAGCAAGCCAGACTGGCCACACCGTGTCCAGGTCTATTTCTGTAATACATCCATGGTACTGACCTTTGAGGGTGCTGAGAGTTGGAGAATCCAAAATTGAGGAAGCTATCATATTAGCTCTGTTGGACCATCCACTTTTATATATCCTACTCTGCTGATGTATAAACTGCTCCACAAAAGAGGCATGGTGAGACAGGAGTCATCATCAATTAGACTACTGTTAAAAGCTTAGATTACTGTACAGCGCTTTGGGAACCGTTTCAACGGTTGAAAAGCGCTATATAAGTAAGAGTCCATTTACCATCCATTTACCATTCCATCATCCATCCATCCATCCATCCATTATCTATACCTCAGCTATAGATAGCGGAGGCGAGAGACGGCGTACACCCCGGACAGGTCGCCAGTCAATGAGACAGGAGTCGATTAACTGTAATAGCCACTGTGCTCTGTGTGTGTGTGTGTGTGTGTGTGTGTGTGTGTGTATGTGTGAGAGAGAGAGAGAGAGAGAGAGAGAGAGAGAGAGAGAGACTGAAACAGAAATTTTATTTATGTGATGATGTGCTATGGCAATAACTTCATGTCAGTTTGGATTCAGCTTGAGTTTCTCTCTGTCCATGTCTCTCTCTCACACACACACGCACGCACACACACACACACACACACACACGCACATAAGCAAGCTTCACCATTGCAATGTGATGCTGTAATCTGAGATATACAGAGTGCTGACACATGCAATTTATGTTTGATTTCATTTCTTTCCAAATCACACCTCTTAGAGCTTGTCAGACTTTTTATTAGTAGTAACAGTCTCCAGTTCAATTACTAAAAATGTAATTTCTCTTCTTCGTCCAGTTTTCAGTGTTATTCCCAGGAGTGACTTCTTGGACACATCTAGTCATGTTCAGGATGGACCACATGTTGTGGATTAGCCCTCATGTTCCCACACAACTTGATACTTGTTTCTACACCCAAACAACTCCGCACTCTGATCTACTGCATGCCCTGTTGTCCTATTAGTGTACCAGGCTGTTTTTATTTTACACATTAACTAAAAATGAAGGAAATTAGCGAACCGTGCCGAACACATATCATCTGAGAAGTAATGTGTGGAAGAATTTTGAATTCCACATCCATCATCGTAGTTTAGGATGAGGCGACATGTGCGTTCAAATTAAACTGAACACATGGTGCGTTAGTTCTCATCAGGTCAAACTTGATTTTTTGACAGTCTTACTGTATAGTATATTGCATTGTCAAAGAGTGAGAATATAAGAAAGAGACACAATAGCAGATCTACACTACCCAAACGTCACTGGCAGCCAAACTATTTGAACTGGTAATTCTTAAACTTCATTGATCTCAACTCTCCTGCCAATGTGCTCGCCAAACCCTGTACTTCACAAACACTTTGTATTTTTAAATAGTAGCTACATTGACTTTACTTTATAGGGTCAGGTGGGGGGGCTGTGTCAGTCTAGAACAACTATTTTAAGAGTCTATCACAACTAGAACAAATTTATGAAACATGAGCACCAGATGCCAAAACTATTACCATCAACATACTTTAGATTCGTTCACCTCTGAAGGTCAACCCTGCATACGTTGTCTAATTGTGTCTTCAAGATTTATAGACCATTTTACTACTGGCACTTCTCTGAAGGGCCAAGGCCATGGGGTCGTCTAAACAGCACATTTAGAGAGGAGGGGTTAGGAAGTTGGTATGTGTGTTAGTGTTCTCATCCATCATCACAGTGTGAGCCAGTGCAAGTTTTAAAGTTCCCCTCCACTCAAAAACATGTTTTTCTTCTTGTTCCTACAGTTGAATGTTTGCGCTTCACTGCACAGAATGATGTCTGTGCAGAGTTTGACACTAGAAGGATGTTTTCACATGAATCTGCTCAAAGTGGAACGTTTCTATGTGCTCATTGAAAATCCCATTTTCAGGGGCGGGGCTACAAGCATGATTTGTAATTTGGAAACTTGAAGCCTCTAGCACACATAGACTGAGAATGGACTTTACAAGTAGGAAACACCTGTTGTCCAGCAGTTCAACTTATATTTATAGATTCTGGATTTTAATGAAGGAGATATAGTAGATGTGATTTCTATGGTGGCCCTGAAGGTCAAAACACAACAACATTACACAAAACACAACAACATTTCAGATTACGGAAAGGGAGGAACAACTCTTCTTGTTTGTGATTGGACCAAACCCAAGTCAGTTCAGAGTTTATTCAATGCGGTGACCTTCATGGCCACCATAGATTTCAAAGATTTTAATCTATGCTTGCAGACTTGCAGTAGTTGCTTTATCTTTCTTTATATTTTCTACTTAGTATGTTTATTGTTATATCCAATATACCAAGGCAAGTTCCATGTATGTGATGACCTACTTGTCAATGAACTTGATTCTGATTCTGATTCTGACATTGGTGGGAAATCACATCAAAACAGGAAGTGACTAGTCCTCGTCACGTAAGAACGAAATCCAACAGTGTCTCTTAAACAGCAGCGTGCAAGATGCAGCAGCTTAAAATCATCAATATATTCTAATGCACGTTTAGAATAGTGTTGCCAGAATAACAGTATTTAACTCTGCATCTATTAAATGGAATTGTAATTGGAAGCCAAAGGTGTGGAGGTGAGTTTGGAGGTGATTGTCTCCCTGTGTGTTTGTCTGGTGACTTGTTCAGGGTGTTCCTTGCCCTTCAACCGTATGCAGTGTACTGTATGTTGGGACACACTCAGGTACTCCCTATGCCCCCCCCCCCACACACACACACACAAACACACACGCACCCCGTGTGTCAGGTGAGATGGCTTCTTCTCTGTCTCATGACCGACATCTCAGAATGTCTGAGCAGGACAGGCCTGAGCGGCTGCTTGTCATAAAGCTGTCTATGATTTGTAGCAGCAGGGCCATGGGGACCCCTCTCATCTCTTGTGGACTAGAAATACTACACTCACTCTTCTGCAATCTATGAATATTTCCGCTTGAGACAGCAACCAGGATCAGGGTTCAACAATGCCAGATGGCCTGGGGATAGTAAAACGCCAGGTCAGTAAACTTTAGAGTTAGCTGTTAGCCTATATAATAGTGCTTCAAATATGTCCCTTACCTGATCTGACATGTGACTCACACACACATGCCAACGATCAGATCATGTCCACAGCAGCATCATTGTCACAGTCGCAGGACCGTTTTTATACATAGACGAGCTAGGGGGTTGCTAAGGGGGCCACCAGCTGGAGGGGCACTGAAGAGGAGGAAGAAATATTTTGCGTGCAATCTAATACATTTCTACAAAAAAACCCCACTGCTCACTCAGCACTAAACATCATATCATTAACCTGCTGCGCACTGCTTGTTTCACAATAATGCGGGTCATTTGCTCACACCACCGTCTAAGGCAGCAAAAAGTTGAAACAGAATCAACTTTTGGAGCAACCGACGTCATGCTGCAGTGGCCAATCACACCAGTGATCAGACCGGAAGACGCCCAGGTGAAGAAGATCTTTGTCTACCATGTAGCACTGTAGCACTAGCTGTTTACTGTAGAATTCAGCTGTTTACTAAGCAGCTGTGAAGATGAAAGAGAGACTGATCGATCGCCGCCATGATGACTGTACATCAGCTGTTCAACCCTGCCACGAGGGAGTACAAAGAAGTTAATCGCCGCGCAGTCACTTGGCTTGTATCGGTCTTCAAGCTGGGATTGCTACAGTCAGCATGACCATGTAGTGACACTCCCACACCACCACACAACCCTGCGCTAATCGGTGCAGCGCCTGATTTTGTGTGAATACAGCCTAAGAGTCATGTATGATAACCAGGTTAGATATCAGGTGGGTCCTCAACTCCAGTCATGTAGTAGCCAGTGAGTCAGTTGGTTTAAAAAAAGATAATTATTGCTAATGATCTTCCACAGGATCAAGATCAGGACCAATTCCAGGCATTTCTTGATTCATATTTATCAGCTACAATACAAATATTTGCTCCTGGAATGACAGCTGTCAAAAACAACCCACTGTGCTCCGTTAAAACACGTGAGTGAGTGAGGGACCCGCTGAGTCACAAAATATATAAAAATAGCGGCCAGTTTCATTTACAGTTTTTCACAGTTGTTTACACAATAAAATTGGAACTTGAAATGCAGTCACTGAAACCTGAAACTCATGTACCAAGACCCTAAACCAAGTCTGCAAAACTGCAAGCACAATTTCTGCTTTACACTCAGGTTTCAGTTCTAAATCACACTTTATGCAAAACATTACACACAGTTGTCTACATTAGGCACAACATTCAAAGTTCACAATGCCAAGCTTTATTTACCAATGGCAACACCCACTCCTCACAGGTGTAAACACTAGTTGCTTAAATTGTTCACTTAGAAATCAGAGCTTTAGCACTATAAAAAGACCACAGATGAGCTCTCCTGTTTTGGAGGAAAATGGAAGTCAATGGTGAAGCAAGAGCGAGAGGTCAAGGAGTGAGAGGAAGAGGAGGACGGGGACGAGGAAGGACAGTTGTCTCAAATGAGATCAGGGCCACATTGGTTGACCATGAGTGGCTGCATGTGGTGAAGTTGATGTGGGGGCTTTCGGTGGCTGGCTCCGTCATTCCAGAAGATTCTTTCTCTGCTGTTTAGCCAGGGAGAACATAGCTTGTGACGTAGATGAGGTGCTGTGGCCAGACCAAAATAGGAGGCAGGATGCAGCCTAAATTGGTTTTTCTTACATTTTGCATTTGTTTTTGTCTTTATGTGTTTAGAGTTTTGAAAAAATGAGACACTTTATTTTTTTTTACAGAAAACCTTCATCTCACTGAATGTTTTTCCTGGTTTTCTTGTATGTAAAGTGCAACATACAAAACACAAGTGTTCCAAATACAGCATTATGGAAAAAAATTTAAAAGCTTTTGTTACTATATTGCATATGTGTGTGTTTATTTCTATATATCTGAGTAGATATACATTACTGTGACCAATAAGTCATTCCACCTCCATGTATCCTAGTAGAAAAGATGACACACACAAACACACATGCAACTTCCGAGAATAGAAATTATGACAGTGATAAAGTAGAAAGTATGCAAGACTAGACAGTATCATGAAAGGGAACCAGAGATCACACATTGTGTTTCTTATTAAGGAACATTTGTTGTACACATGAGTTTATGTTGGTCGCAAGTGAACAACATAAAGAGCTCACGGTGAATGGAATGCAATCAGCTTCTAACTTATATATAACTTATTCGTCAGCTCCATAAAAGTAAAAGGAACACAGGAGTGAAACGAAACTCCAAACCACGGATTACACATTTACACCTGGCATTGAAATGCAATCTGTATCTGGATACATTATCTGGATAAGGAAAAATGCATGTTAATGCCAGGTGGAAATCCACGCAGAGCGCACTGGGATCTGACACATCTGGAGGTGGTCAGGCTTGCATTGTGATTGGATCTCAGCAGGTGTAAATGCAATCAGTACAATGTGACCACATTCTTAAAAAAATCAGCCCAGCAAGTTGAAAGGTCACCTAACTCCGCCTCTTCCTACTAGCTTAAATAAGCCCGGCAAGAACCACAAAAGTAGTAGCAGTAGCTAGCAAGTCTTCCCTCACAATAAGTGATTTGGAAATTAAGAACGTCGGTTTGTGGCATTGCTTCCCTTGACCTGGGATGCCCATGTCTATTGAAAAGTCCTCCAGCCCCGCCTAACTAATTTGCATATTAATGGTATTAATCACGTGTTAATACGAGGTGTAAATGGGGCCAGTGATTCAGGTAGAAACGTTAGGCCAAGGTTTATGTCTTGTTAAAGTACAGGAATGTTGGTATGATATGTGTTCATGACCTAATACTGGGTTGAAATTAGAGGTGACACTAGCGTCATAGCTTCTTTAAGTGATAAATGTTTTTAACTGCTGCTGACAATCAGTATTGTTTATGTGTGTGTGTGTGTGTGTGTGTGTGTGAGAGAGAGAGAGAGAGGATACGCCTTAGGATAAGCCTTCAAGATTACAGCTGTCCCCACCAAAAACAAAATGATTCCTCTCTGAAAAACTATGGAAATGAAGCAGTAGAAACTTAAGCTTCCTACAAGTAAAATAACTGTTTTTATTCTTACAGCTGAAGACTTTCTATACACATCCATTAACACCTAACTGCCTACAAAACACAAACTGACAAGTGTAAAATACTAGTCAAGTCATGACAAATGTTTTATCCACAACTGTCCTGATTTACATGCAATATTTTTATTATTAATTATTATTATATATTTATTAATTAAAATTAGAGTGCAGGACTTTTACATATAAATGAACGTCCGTCATATTCAAGCCATTGCCAGACAAATTCACACAGTGCTGATTAAACCTATCACCGACAGGAACATCTCTCTGTGTTTCGCAGTATATCGGAATTTTAAAGTCTGGTGTGTGTGGCGACATTCCCGCGCTAGTGGGTCGTAATCGGTAGTCTTGCATTTTACTTCAACCAGTAATGATTGCTTTGCCACAGTGCCATGTAGAGAGAGTCCCGTCAACAGAAGTTCAAAATGCTTGATGGTCACATGATTCACGTAGACTTTAGATAGTTCTCTCTTCTGGTTTGCCAGAGCTGAGGGGAGCAACCGTAGCGAAGAGGAAGGATTACAGTCAGAAACAGAAACAAACAGGGATAAGCATTGGTGCAGCTGTTCCTGGTTGGAGAGGCTGAAAGAAGAGCAGGGACTGAGGGCAGACAGGATGTGGTCTTACTGCTCTTGGACAAGTTGGTCTTTGTGAAATATTTGTAGCTATTACATTTACTCTACCTAAATAATGGATTATTGTCCTTGAACTGTGGAAATTTGATGTTGGTGAACTTCCCTGTAGGCAGATGTCATGAGCACTCATCAACCGTGTTTGTGTAATTACTCTCATTGCCAGAAGGGGGAGACAAAAATTATGCACTCCAGCTTTAACATCACTTGAGATAATTACACAATCGTAGTCAGTGGAGACCTTGGACAGTCGCTCAGATGATTCATTGAGAAAACCATATTTAAATTTTGGTGGCCGATAGAGAGTAGTAATTAAAATCAGATCACGTCTTCTGCTAATTAGCTGTATGTTGATTAACTTTGGGCAGAGAACCAATTGCATTTCACTTCTTTGTTCTCGAAATACTATAAAAGTGAAATGTATTCTTCCTTCTGCAAGACTTTCTTCTGGTTTCTTGAGATAAGGTTAATCTCCTATTGTAAAATATATGTATTCTCTAAGTGTTTGCAGATCATTTCCACAACATCAGAGCTAGTGGTTTGGATGAACTTGAAATTAGGAGGTTCAATCTCAATGAGCGCAACGTTTAATGAAGCCATTTTTATCATCCGATGTGCATGGCTTTGTGGGGGACTGATAGTTGAAGTCCGAACTGGTAAAAAATTGTATTACCAGTAATATAATGTAATTGTATGTTACAGAGATATTACGGGAATCTGGGTCTATGATTTATAATTATAGGAATTTATATAACAGAGTGACATTAACGTTAGTAGAATTGATCGAACTCACCAAACATCAGTCAGGATTGCGACAGAGGATTTTAACGCAAATCCCACGTTCATAGCGAGGAGAAAATTTGGATGTACTCCATCATGTCTGAAGAGGTATGGGCAGTTCAAGAAGGTAACAAAGTTTTCTACAAACAGCAAATGGAAGTCTGATTGTAGAAAGTTGTCAATAACGTTCGTAAAGTCCTCTTTATGTGTTTTCGTGAAGTCCTCTTTATGCGATTGTTTATTCCTGAGGTTGTCAATTCCCACATCGATTATACGACAACGGTTGAGGCAGATTGGTTGATCCAGCAGCTGTGGGACTTCGGAGTCTATATCCTGAACTCGGGCACCCAGGTAGCAAAAGGTTTCAGCCACAGGAAGGGTGATGTGTCCAACCATGGACAACGAGCATGGATGGAGGTCTTAGCTGAGTAGCCAGTGGTTCATGGTGAGCCTCCTGGGAGCTAAGGCAACGTCTGGGCCCCTTCTGTGTTGCGTGCCCCTCTGGTTTGCTGGGAGACTGTCGTGCTGCCTGGCTGGATGGCTCAGGCCTACCAGGGCCAGGCTAGGTAGCCATTCCAGTAGCTGGTGGTGGTGCAAGTTTGAATGGTTGATCATCGCCAAGATTTTACAGCACCTGGTACTGGTTCTCCAGGTGGTCCCATGGAGTCAGATGGGCAGAACGTCGTCCTTTCTGTCTTCTGTTTGAGACACAGGACCACTGTTGGGTGGCGATGAGTGTGGAGGAGGCCAGGTACCTGGGTTTAACTCCAAACTTTGCCCAGGGGTCGTCTGCTACGGGTGGAGCTGCGGTACGGACGATGACATTATCTCTCACGCCAAGTGGTAGTCGGACCATGGGATGGCCCGGTTGCAACTGCTACAAAGAAATCTAAGAGTTGCTCGTCTTCTGGCTCCTAGGGTGGAGCAGCCGGTGCAGGTTGGAGGTGAGAGGAGCGGAGGCATTTTAAATGCCAGAGCGACTTGCTTACCTGTCCTCCAATCTGCAGACTTGGTAGAGCTAAGTTAACTTCAGATTTGCGGTAGAAAAAATTACTGAATGAGTCTTTACAAATAAATTTAAACTGTAAAAGTTGCTAAAATAACGTGAGATTCTCTGCCCTTGTGTTGACCAAGCAAAGCTATCAGAGTGCTGAGTACGGAAGCTCACTGATAATTACATTTATAGTCTGATTTATGGAAAGGGGAGAAATAACCACTTGAACACTCCAAAAATACCATCACATCCAACTTCTTTGCCATTCAAATTGTCTCCAAAATGCAAATGGTTTTGCCACATGAAAAAGTATAAAGTACATCCTCAAAAATACATTATATTGCTGAACTACTTTGTGTTTCATCACATAATAGGAAGACGGATGATCAAACAGAAAAGGACATACAGATTAATGCTTCCTCTCAAATCTTTTAGATATACAAGAGGTTATTGCATTTTACTGACTTTATTTTCTTAAACTGAGCTGGATCTTCTGTCCCTGACTTGACCCTCTTACCTAACCCTGTTACTCACTGATGAGCTGCTTTTGTGAGGTTAGTGCTGGTCCTCTGAGCTTGCTTCTTCTTGTTGGTCTTCTGCATCTTCAGACCTCTCTGGAAACCTGGATCACCTCCCTCAAAGGTCCAGTGATTATAGTTTGAAATGAAGGATGAAACGAGAAGTGAAAGAGAAAAGTAGTCCAAAACGTGAGACCTTCAGAGGCCTGCCTCCACCATCTACAAAGTAGCAACTAAGAAACTAATCTGAAATTTCGTGCACTGACCACTGCTCCCTGTGCAGCCAGCACAGTAGAAGTTTGAAGTGTTCTGACCTTGCTCCCTCTCTTTTCCCCTTCTCTCTCTCTGGCATTTCACATACACACACATACAACATTACCCCCTTCTCCCTGTATCACACAGACACGCTGAACCAGTGTAAGGGATTTGTATTACACACCTAAATTGTCAGAAATGCAAGAAATAGTTCACCCTCAGATGGAAAGTATCTACATTAACAGCATTTCAAATCAAATATGTCTAGCTGCAGTATATAGAACAAACAGGCTAAAGCTGTGTCATATGGATTAGCTTGTAAATTGCAGTATATCGTACAAAACCACACTCCATTTGAATTCCTATATATATTTAAACTGTATAGTGTTTTAATATTTTATTTCAGTCAGTCAGGCGGTACAGCATCGAGAGTTAGCCCTCTTGTATAGGATGGTAGGAATTACTGGGTCACAAGTCACAACTTCAGAGTCTCCAATTACACCACACTGCTGATTCAGAGGTGGAACGGTGAAGCGTAGAGGGACAGTGAGAGAGAAGAAGGGTTGGAATGATGTAAGAAGATAGAGCAATGTGTTTTTTTGGGGAGTGAGAGGGGAAGGAGGGAACACGTCAAGAGGATCAGAATGAGTAATAGTAATAATATGATAAAAAAAACTGTTGCATTTTTGTCAGGGTGGAAAAAGCTCTGGTAGCATGGGCCACCAATTTCTTGCAGTGGCTTTGGATGCTGCTACAGAAACTCTTACATTGCTCTCTTTGTTTATGTTTATGTTGCTTGTGTGTCAGTTAGAAACACTCATTTTTGTAAGGTGAAGTATCAATTATCATTGGGACAGGAAAGAGCAAAGAGGAACAGTTGTAGACGCTTACCAATATAGAAATACACAGAAAAGTGTACTACAGTGATTTAATATTGCGCTTCCATAAAGCTGGGGGACTTGAGAGAGACAGATTTAAAAAAAGGAATGGTCAAAAACGAAGCACCAGAGGTCGAGATATTGTGAATTTTAGACCCTTGTATGGGTCAAGCTCCAAAAACGCTGGACTAGTGGCTCTGTGAGGCTGTACTTAGGCACAGTTGCATGTTGTTTAGCAGAGCTAATCTTTATTGTATTCACTATGTTATTTAAGAGTGCTTGCTAACATTTGCTAATTAGCACTAAACATAAGTACAGCTGAGACTGATTCGTTTTGCATGCATTTGGTCATAAACCATAAAGTATTGGACAAACTGAAATTTTGACTTCAAACTGAAAAGTCAGGGGGTCAAAGTCATTACAGTTCTTCCTCTGGGGACCATGAATGTCTGTTCCAAAGGTCACGGCAATCCATTCAGTAGTAGTTGAGATTTTAATAATCCAATAAAAAACAAAAATGTTAACATCTGTATTCTATAAACTTTAACCTGCTGATGGACAGCAGACTATCACCAATTTATCCTCTAGGAACCTTGAATTGATCCTATATTTGCCAAGATATTTCAGTCTGAACAACACATTTCAACCTCATGGTGGCGGTAGAGGAAAGGTCTGGGGGTGATCAAAGTCTGTAGGACGTATGTCTACAGGACTGAGTCACCATACAGAATGTCTTGGTTTTATCTTTCATTCTATATGTATGAAAATAGAGTAATATCAATAAAGATTTGCTATTATTACTGTTATGTATGTAAATGATTGGTTTGGCTGTGTCTGCCTGTAAGATGGCCGGTGTGTGTCCTAAGCAAACCACAGAGTGACAGGTGTTGATTGATATGAGTGATGATGCTTCCATTTCTGCCCAGGCCAAAAAACCCTGAGCAGCATGAAATTCCATCTGTGCCCATGTGTGTGTCAGTGTGTGAGGTGAAACGTGTGACTGAGCTTGGTTTTAAGGTAATCTATTTATCAATTCAATTCAATTCAACATGCTTTATTGTCATGAATGTAACAATGACATTATTGCCAAAGCATCAGGTAATATTGAGATTAAAAATAAAAATAAAAAGCAATTCATAATAATCAAGAAAATAGAAGAAAACTTATATACACATTGTGTGTGTGTGTGTGTGTGTGTGTGTGTGATACGTGTGTGTGTGTGTTTTATTATGTGTCCCTCAGGTTGTGACGTGCAGTCACATATTGTGCAGCTCGGTCTGCTGCAGGTTCTTCTCCTAATATAATCTGTTGCTTTTCACTGTCATTGAGATCTGTGAAGTTTGGGATTAATACATTTAATTTCTTAAAGCATTCTTCCCTGATATGACTGTATCTGTCACATTTTAAGAGGAAGTGCATCTCTGTCTCTACCTCACCTGTCGTGCAGTGACCACAGACTCTGTCCTCTGTTGGTAGCCAGGACTTCTTGTGTCGTCCTCTCTCTGTGGCTGCACTGTAGTCACTGAGTCTGGATCTGGTCAGGATCTGTCTCTGTTTTGGATCTCTGACAGTAAAGAGATACTCTGCCAGTCTGTATTCATGGTTACTCTGATCAGTGGTTGGAAAGCAGTGCTATCTATCTGTCTGTCTGTCCGTCAGTCTGTCTAGATAGTATTCTAATCTATTCATTTCAAGTCATTCAGTCTCCTCAGCTGCCTTTCTTAACCTCAAATTATCCACTCTATGAAACAAGAATACCTGAAAATACCATGAATTAATCCTTAACTTACACCTGAAAAGCCAGAGGTCCTTCATTAATTTGAAATTAATAAAAAAACACTAAATTAATTTAGTTATTTTTATTATTTAGTTATTTTTAATTATTAGATGCTTGACAGCGGAAGTGACGGCACAGCACAACAATTCAATTCTTTTTTAATTTATATAGCGCCAAATCATAACAAAGTTATCTCAGGGCACTTATAGGGACATATAGAGCAGGTCTAGACCGTACTCTTTATATTTACAGAGACCCAACAATTCCCACAAAGCAACACAACGCAACGCAACTTGTGGTGAAACACAAGAGAAGCCAGGCCCGGAGGCAACCCACAGTGCACAGCGCCGCCAAGCACCATCCACATCAGCTGCCTGTGCGCCACTGACCTAACCAAGCATCCAATGGCCCCAATCCACAAAGAAAGCTGAGTGGCAGCAGTTTGATGAAGACGTAGACCGGATCTGGGAAGGGACTGCCAAGGGGGACGTGGAATGTGGCTGAAATCTATGGCCACCATCATAGTGAACTTCACAGCTGAGCGATTTGGGACACAGGCAGCCAAGTCTGCACCAACGGAGGTAGGACAATGTGTGGCAATAGCAACATGATGAAACTGAAAGATACCCTCACGACTGCTCCTGTGCTCAGGTTCTTTGATCAAAAGAAGCAGCTCATCATACAGGCTGATGTATGATGGCCTGGGAGCATGTCTCTTGCAAGAGGGCCAGCCAATATCCTATACAGCAAGGTCACTGACAGAATGAAAAGAACTATTCACAAGTAGAGAAAGAGCTCTTAGCGATAGTCTTCTCTGTCAAAAGGTTCCTTGATTATGGGGTGACGGTTAATGTTCGTTCAGACAACAAACCATTGGAAAACATCCTGAGAAAGCCATTGGGAACTGCTCCTTCCTGTTACAGCTACTGCCGTATCTCTTGTGTTTTTTCCCTTATGTTTCATTATGTTTCCCCTCTCCCTTGGGTCTCCTGTGGTTACATTTGTTTTTGTGTCTGTGTGTGACGTGGGCGCGGCCTCCCTGACGCACCTGACTACTACGGTGATTACGCACACCTGCTCTCCATCAAGCAGACCACAGTATATCTACCCCAGTTCTTCATCCACTCTTCGCCAGATTGTTGTTTTTGCTACTGTGGTAGTGAAATGCTTCAGGCCAGCTTTATGAGTGAAATTCTAGTGAACACTTTCTCTTGTGCTAAACCACAATTGGTAATTCCTGTTGTTTCTCTATCTCTCTCAGTGCGTCTGGATCAGACCCTTCACCTACCTGTTGTTCGCTCTCCAGTGACCATCCACCTCTCACCCTCCACCTGCAGCTGCCTCACGTCACGCCAGTCTCCTCCCAAGATCAGCTACGCCAGTTGGACCCCTGCTGCCCCCTTTTGCTGTCATCTGTCTGTGTGTGGCTGTGGTAATAAGTCCATCTACCCTGTTGTACCTGTGCCAGTGTCTGCATTTGGATCCTACACACACAAATTGACACTTCCAGACTGCAGAGAATGCTACTTCATAGCTCATCAAGGGATGCAGTGGACTAAAGCACTGGTACTGGCCAGGCATGATGAGCGACATAGAACAAATGGTCAAGATATGTGTCCATGTTCCACAGTCAGTACTGTTCACATGCTGACAGCACAGGGTTGGCGTCCAGCTGTGGTCACCACACATTATGAACCATGGTTCTATAACATCTTCTGGTCAGCACTACAGATGTAACTGACGCCACCTGAGGAAAGCACATACTAGATGAACTCAGAATCAGACTTACTAGATCCAGAGTCAGCCATGCAGAGCCAATCAGCACACCGGACACACTTTAGAGAGTGTTGACTTTGAGCTTTCATCCTTGTTGAGGCCAGCTCAAACCAGAAGTGGCTGAGTTATCCAACCACCTGAGAGGTACAAAGACTTCCTGATGAGCCGGCAGTAAAGGTCGTGCTCAAATTGAGGTTAATGGTTAGCTACTTCTAACCCTGTCGTGTCATGCCCATTTAATGATGCTCTTAAACACCGATTAGCCATTGTCATGTTAACATGTGAACACAGTTATAGATCATCTGTACTAATATGAGCTATAAGTTCATTTGTTCTTGTGTATTGAGACACAATGTTCAGTTCGAAACAGAAGTTTATTATAGCATTAGTGAAGTGTTCCTTTCATGTTGAGAAAGGAGGATGTAGTTGTAGCGAACCCCAGCCAGACAATGGTGAAGCGTACTGATGTTTCAAGAAGCCTTTACTTATGTTCAGCCGTCAGCCATCTTTTGAACACAAATTTACTTTCCTTCGCTTTTCTTCATAAAACACCAGCTACAGAATAGACAAATAACATAAAATCAGCTCTTACAAAATGCAAGCATTACAAACATCATCCAGTTGCCATATAACTCATACACATGGGTATTAATCAAAATATTACTGACATATAACCTATGGTACACTCTTATGAAAAGGTAAAAAGCTAGCATTACCGTGATGTTATAGCGATCCGTTTAAACCTCGTTATCAGAAGCTAATGTTAGCGTGACCATTACGACAGCAATACATTTAAAACACTTTCTCACAGTTAAATCAACTGAATCACATATCATAAACAAATCAAATCACACAATACCTTGTTCCCGTTCCAGCTGGGCACTTAATTAACTAATTAGAGCTTTATATTGCTGAGTAATGTCGCCTGACTTTACTTCTTTCTGTCCTCGCATCCATTAATTAACTTTCTGTAGCGAGATCCTATTCCTGCGGTAGAAGGCGCCAAAATAAAAGCCCCATAATATTAAAAAAGGGCACTAACAAAATAAAAGCTTACAGGAAGTGGTTACCTTACAATAGACCTTCCTAAGAGTCATTTACAGTAGTATACGGTGCCGCACACTGATGTAATGAAGTTACTGATGTGGAGGCTGAATAACGCAATGTGCTTTATCTGGTTTAACACAGCGTACATGTAACACTGAATATGTGTCTTCAATGAAGTGTTTGCCGTTAAAGTCAAGTCCTCCGGTCAGTACACACATCCACACAATTAAAACTACGGTAATGTTTTCTCACAGATCCAGTGTTCTCTGACTCTACAGTTCAAGATGTTCAAGCCAATGGAATCAATCTCTGTACGAAGGGCAACACAGTCTTGTCTTTTGAATGCTCCACCAGGCTGCCCACGGGCCCACTGCAACCTACAGACAGAAAAAATAAATAATCCTGCAAGGACTAAATTGATGATGGTATATGACAGAACCTTTGGCTGGCTTTTTTAGAATTATTTATTGTTTTCAGCCCAGTGTATTTTTGGTTTTAGGATAAACAAGATTTGCTCTTGATGATTGTTAAAAAGCTAAATTGTCAAGATTTCGGCCAATGTGTTCCACCTTTTTGAATTATCTCGACTGCTTCCCTTTCCCGTAGTTGTATGATTTCTCTCCTCTCTCTCTCTCTCTCTCTCTCTCTCTCTCTCTCTCTCTCTCTCTCTCTCTCCTTCTGTTGCTTTCTGCAGGTATTTCTGCCTCCAGAGCTGCGGAGTCTGGATCTGTGGTTGCGGAGCTGTAGAGTCTGGATCTGTGGTTGTAGGCCACCTGCTGCCCCCGTGTTCCTGCTATTGTTGTTATTGGTCTAATTATTAGTATGACTATTATTATATTGCTATTAGTATTATTTTTATTAATATTAACAGCAATACCATTACCACTACTATTACTTTACATCTGTATGTAGAACTGTACTGTACTACTGTATGTTCTCTCTCTCTCTCTCTCTCTCTCTCTCAACCCAACCGGTTAAGGCAGAAGACCGCTCACCCAGAGCCTGGTTCTGGTTCTGGTTCTGCTCGAGGTTTCTGCCTGTTAAAAGGGAGTTTTTCCTTGCCAGTGTCTCCTAGTGCTGCTCATGGTGGGAACTGTTGGGTCTCTGTAAATATAAAGAGTCGGTCTAGACCTGCTCTATATGGAAAAAGTGCTGAGATAACTTTGTTATGATGGCACTATATAAATAAAACTGAATTGAATTGAATTTTGCTCTCCACATGGACTGTTTACCTGCATGCAACTAAAGCCTGCTCAAACGTGATTGGTCAATACTACTTGGACTACAAACGGAAACCAGAAAGCTTCCAACACCAAAATCTTGTCCCTTGCCCAGAGATTCTGCATTCATATGCAGATATCTGTTTATAGAGATTAATGTCCTATTAACTTAGGAGGCAAGGAGGTTGTGGAGAACTGGGCCAAAAACATACAATCAAAGTGTAGAGCTTTGACAGGGGCTGGATCGCCATCACAGTACCAGCATGTGAGATTTCTGTCCAACTGAATACTGTTACTTATTACTCAGCCACGCCCCTTTCTAATGACTGTAGTACTTTCATACTGTACTTTCATGGTGTAGTTATTGTAAGTATCCGGCAAAGTAGGCCCATTTCCTGCCCAGACAAGCTGTGAGTTAAGATTTCTGCCAGTGTCTCCAAATTCCTCTGTCCATAAATGGTCTGTACAGATCCCAGCAGGTATCAGAGGCATATTTATTTCAGTAATTTAGTATTAGTATTTAAAATTCAAACTGATCATTCTTGAACACAATCTGTGCCCTTAAGCCTGCTATGCAGTCTGCTGGCTTGGAGTTACTCTAATGCAAGCACTGCACTCAGCAGCAGGCTGAAAAGCAGTGTTTCACTCCCCTCTCTGGTTGAAAGCGTGTTTCACCTCTGAGCACCCAGCATGATTGATGATTGTGGAGAGTGATGTCATGGTGTAGTCACACCCTGCAGCACGGTGAGAAGTTTAACCACTGGAGATCAGCAAAAGCAAGATTTTAAACTGCTGTTAAGTTGCTCTTTAAATGGGTAAATCCTGCAGTAGGACTGAGTTACTCATGAATAAATAAATAAGAAACAAACAATCACCTACTTTCTTGTTTGTGTTGTAATACAAATATGACAAGCACAAATAAAATGACCATTTTCCTTCTAATCACACACACGTGAAAGCAGGGTGCACTGTGCAGGTTGCCATATCCTCTATAAATACTGTAGTTCAGACTGCTATGTTTGTATTTTAAAAATGACTTAAAACTTTAAGAAAATGTATGTAGTAAATTAGTCCTACAAAAGAGGGTAAAGAATTTGAGACCTTTCAGCAACTAATGAACATGTTTCTGAAGTATTATTATATATATTTTTTGATTTAACCCATAGTCAAATTCTATCTTTGTGTAACCAGCCCCTGGTGATAACATTTTCTTCCCTACCATTTCCAATTGTTGCTCCATGAAATTGCCAAGGGTCAGTTGCCATGACATGTTTTACTGCATTATGCACCATGAACCACCCATTCACATCTATCATCTGTATGAATCATAATCATAGGTGTACTAGCAGTACAGTGTTTTTGAGGCTCTCATGCCCCTCTACCACAATAAGCTTATATGACCTTACAGCTACAGTATCTACCCATGAAAACTGTAAAATATATTTATTTGTACATTATAGTTGCCCATATGTTTATCAATATCTCACCTGTCTTCGTTCACTGGTGTTCCATCCACCCAGATCCAAGTCCCTTCCTCCTCCCTGTCAGTCATACCAACCCACGCTGCTGTGGTGAATCCAGTGAGGAAGGCCTGTCATAGACCAACATCCTCATAAACAACAGGCTCAAAACACAAAGGAACTAAAGTATCACACACTATCCATTTAAAGTGTAACTCCACCCTCAAATTATGCTAGAAGCCTCTCTCCCAGCAAATTTTAAAACTGCAAAAGAGGAGTGAGGGACCACCTGTAGGAGGCGAGGCGAGACTGACACCGATTAGAGTCTTTTTTTATATACATTTCATGACGTAGACATGTCAGCATTGGCCTCACAGGTTCAGGGCTGATTTAAAACAGTAGATGGTGTGTTGAGCCATTTTCAACCCATGAAATGCTGATTTTTATACATTTGGTAAGAAAGTCAATATTAACAGCAGCATTGATGTATTTCATCACAGTACAGTCAAATCATTTAGTTTACATCTCAAATAACATGTTTAAGTGTGCAGTACCTCTGTATCATCCCACAGAGCAGTTGTAGCAATGACTTAATATATAATAATAATGAGCTAACAAGATGTCTCTCTGTTCATTAGATATTCTCCCAGGCTATGTCTTTAAAGATACACAAAAACAGGAAATAACAAAGCTATAAACATGTAGTGGTGTACGGGAATATAAAAGGTACCTGTTCCTGTCTGCTGTTGATGATGACCAGGTCAGCGCCTCTCTGCACACAGTCCTGCCGGCTGTTGTCCCAGTTACTCCTCTCCAAGGAAATGTAGTAACAACTGGAGCCAAACATCAGCCAGCCCTGTGGACAGCTCTCTGCCTTTGTCTCACCTCAACACAGCAACAGAGACAGCATGTCAGATATAACATGTCTCAATACAGAACATGCAGGACAGAACAGTCTCATGGTGCAACAAAGAAAAGGATGCTGCAAGTGAATACAACAAGGTACAGAGTTATGGAGACTAGTCAGATGAATTAGTTAAACTAGTGTTTTTTTTGCCTAAATTGCCTGATTATATATATATATATGTATATATATATGTATATATATATATGTATATATATATTAATATTAATAAAAACACAATAACATGTTTTACATATTTCTGGAAAGATATGTTGTTGTTGACTTTTCAAAATGCAGTTTTTCAATTCTGCAAGCCAAATTCCCTTGCACTGGTGTGTAGGTGTGGAGGGAAGAAATCTCAGAGAGAGAGATATCTCAAAACCTGAGCAAATAAAACGAAGCAATCTACATGGCTACATACCGCTATAGGTATTTAACGGGCCAGTTCACCCATTGTCATTTGGATGAACTGGACTGAACTTAAATTTCACCATTTCACTTTTCAGTGTTTCACATAGAATGTTATTCCTGTCAGGGTGGACAATTGTGTGAAACAATATATATACCATCAGTGGACAGGTAAAATCCCACTGAAGGCCTCATTAATGATATGAATATAGTTATGTACAATGTTAATGAGTAGATGGACTTAACATATTGCAGAAGGGATGGACTATCATGTTTTTACCCTTGTTTATACTGCCAGGGTACTGTGTATGGATGTCAATTGCACAATGCAGCAACAAGTACTACTGGCATTACAATATCTCATGTCTAGTAGTATAATGTTGTAATATTCAACATCCTAAAGCAGCATTCATTGATTTTTTTTGTTTTTGGTCACTTTGGTAATCACAACATTGGCATAGACTACTTTACTACATTCTCTGAAAACCACACTCACCGGAGGGGAAAACAGTCGCCGCCACAATATGCAACCAACGGATGAAACGCTAACAAAATGCCTGTAGCTAGCTAAAAACATTAGATTTCAGCATGTCAAAGGATTATTTTAGCACCCTATGTCTACCAGAGAGGACAAACTCATCATTGTGGGTCTGTCTCAGTGTCTCTTCTCAAGCTAAGTTACTGTAGTTAGCTAAGGCACCTGCAAACATAATACTGCATAGCTTTCTGATTTAGCCACTTTCCACTACACACGCTGCATACTGTCAAAATGCTTTAGCTTAACTTACAGCAATGTAGTTAGCCTAAAACTGACATTTGGATATTTGACTGAGCAGTGACAAAATGCTTGCTGCTGTTGTTTGCTAGCAGACCGAAGTGACAAGGAGGCACCTTCACACATTACAAAGTCAATGGAGAGCAATGAATTGTTTTCCCCTCTGGTGTGGGCGGGACTTAAATGCGCTCTGTCTCTCTATGTATTTACACATCCAACAAACACTGAGCAACATTCATTTGGAGTTGTGTTTGTGTTCACCTCCTGAATGTAAGTCCAATATTCCTTCCCGCCTTTTAGCTCTGCTTTGGTCTCCACCAAAAACCTGGGGGAAATATGTCTCTTTAGCTGCTATATGTTCCACTCTGTCCACCAGCTAACTTTGTCTCTCTGCTGTTTGCTGCTGGGCAGGTAGTGAGAGCAAACTAAAAGAGTAGAGTTAGAGGCTGTAAAACCAAAACAATGAGCTAAAAGACGCTAAAAAAAAAAAGCTGCGTCGAGCTGGAGGGAGCTGCAGAGTCAGGTGTCGGTCTATCTACCTTTAGCACTCAGAGCAAGTCTCAGAGAGATGTTGAGAATTGCTTGAAGAACACACAGCAGGCCAAAGCTCAGCAGAACCACACTGAAATGTCTTATCTCTGTATAACACACACACACACACACAGAAAACATTTCATTAGCTCACTTCTTGTCCTGGTAATCAATCATACACCTGGTACTCAACACTAAAACCAACACCTAAACCCACTTAAATAATCATAATGTTAATATTCTTACGTACAGCACTTAAATAATCTCACATGTCCCTGATTGCTCACTTGGTTTTGGAGTCCTCTCTGTAGCAGCGTCCTCAGGTTCACGTTTGGGGAATTCCTGATACTCACCACCTACAAAGTTGATACGGGGCTCACTCGAAATAAAGAACACAGCCATGTTGAAGCAGCTGCAGTGAGGAGATGTTGTCTGTCTGATGTTGTGTGCAGCACTTCAACACTTACACCTTTTCCTGTCTGTCACTGGCCCTCCTGTCTTGTGTAGAAGTATTGTCCCATCAAACGTTTCACCCTGTGGACTTGATTAATTTTTGTGTGTGTGGCTATTTAGTTTTCTTCCTAACGTGTTCAAACTTATTTATTTTATATTTTGTATATTAATGATTAACATTTTTCAAAGAATAAAAACTTTTCAACACATTTAAAAAAGAACTACATTTTTCTGGTTTCATTCTTTTTAACAGAATATTTGTTTAAAATAAAATTACATTTACCATTTTTACTGTGTAATTTGAGAATACATGCTTGGTGTGTCTATGATTTATGTTACAGAGCCCTTTCTAGATTAAATGAAATTTTACATTCTGGACTTGCGTCTATGGAAGTCCAGTCCAAATAATTTTCATTTTGTTTGTCAAATTAAAACTCAAATGACATAATTTCAATGTTGATAAGCCTGAAATGAAGCTGAACTTAAAAAAATTCTGTGTTTTTCCAATTTGAATGATGTTCTGATAAGCCAATCTAATCTAATCAAATCAGGGTGTCATTCCAATCGGTCCTAGCCTCATGTTTCAGCATTTAAATCTAAGATGAAGATAGCATACAACCTTGGGTGAGACAGGATAATTAAAGTGTGTTTCAGCACACAAGTAAGATATTCACTGGGTTGTTTTTTTTATTGTTTTGTCTTGTGTCAGACTCGTTTCACTCAGTGTGTAGAAACGTCCTGTTGAGAAAAGGTTGTGGAAGAAAATGAACACAAACATTGATAAAAACATGTTGCAAGAGATGTGGCTCAAGATACTGTCGTCCATCTTACACAAAGACATTTCTTTCCCAGTGACGCACATCATCAAATGGGGAAAATGTTGACATTTACAAAGCATTCTGGTACAAAGAATACAGTAGCTAGAATATCACATATGAGTGACAGACTTGTTAGAGCCGATTTCCAGCCGGGAAAAAAGTCTGTATTTGTGTGGGAGGCAGACTTCAGTCCAAACATAACTTTTACATCTTAACAGACCACATCAGTTCATTATTTTCAACAAATGCCACAGCACGACAAGTCTTTGAAGGTCTACAAAATGGGTAGCTGTAACTGAAGCCAGTTATTTCCCATAATCCTGTTTTTTTTTTTTTTCCTCAAAGCTTAAAACCATCACACTGCTCTTCCATTGTTTGCAGACATGACTATATGAAGGTGACAGGAATTTACAGGTGAGACAGGTCCAGAGCACACTGGGATATATTTCAAGAGTGAAGCCTGAGTGTAGAACTCTAAATATAATAGCATGCAGATCATCATTTTCCAATCACAACTGTTTTGTGTATTATTTGGACAATAAATGTAAGTCTACACAAAATATTTTTATGAATAAGAAAATAAGAATCTGTGCCTACTAGTGACATAACAATATTTAATTTCTCAAAGAATCAATATTAACCAAAAACCAAATGAATACATGCATCACTATGTTAGTATGTCCATTGTGGATATAAAAGCCTCATACATACAGTATATTTGGCCAGAAGTTTGCAAAAAACTGATATAATTCAATACACTGGTGGAACAGTTGTCATACACTCGTAATGTGCTTAGAATGCACATAATTCTGCCTTCAAACCATCAAGTTTGACCAAAAACACAAAGTAAAGGAAATCAAGCGTTCCCGAAATATCCTGTTGCTCAACTTAACTTCTCAAATCATGACACCAAAAATCAGCCACTGGTTGGTTCAGGCGCTTCATGCTGACTATGTGCTTGCATTTCACGAGGAAATCAAAGCCAGTGTGATTGGCTGCAGTGGGAGGTACCAGCGTGTTTTTCGAGGTTCACCTCACAGTGATTGGAAGCCTGTCACTGCTCCGGTGTTTCAGTCCATATGTGTGAACGGGTGTAAGTGGCAAGTGATCTTAAATGGCATTTGACAACTGTGTCTAAGAAAATGGTCCCATTTACTGAGAATATGACAAAAAAGAACACCATTTTGATCAGGGACTACTTTCTCTCAGAAGGTGTAGATGATAAACAAATGCCTGTAGCTGTGGGAAAAATACAAGACCTAATATATTTAAAATATTTAAAAACACTGCAGTGGCACTATGTGGTTGATCATCACTTGGCTCCATCAGCTGTATTAAGTAAATGTTTTATTTCATAATCAATGATTGTGCAGCTTAATAAACGCTGCCAACAAGCAGAGCCAGTGACTGGTATCTGTGGATGATGGCATTCTTCTAACAAGTCATCAACTCACCAGCAGGAACTCTGGTTAGTGTGTACATGTACAGAGGGTGTGTTGGGCATCACTGAGGAGGAGGGGGAGGAGGAGGGGGAGGAGGAGGAGGAGGGAGGTCAGAGAAGGGGACAGAGTTTGGTGGCCAGAGAGGAGAGGAGAAAGACGGATTGAAGAAAGAGGGAGGAGGGTAGAGAGGGAAGTTGGGTGGAGGAAAATGGTGAAGAGGTGGAGGAGGGTAAGGGCAGGGAGGGGGGAGGTACATGGGAGGGACATTTGTGTGTCTGGGTGGTGTGTGTGTGTGTGTGTGTCTGAACGGTGGGGGTTTATTCCTCGGATTCTGGTGCCTGAATGGAGGCCCTGCATGTTTTGGTGGGAAACTCCTGACGTCACGCTGCTGCTGCAAGGTGTTCTGGGTAATGTGGGCAGGATTATCTGGAGGGGAATAAACAGATGAAGCAGAGTAAGAATAAAAAGAGATGGAGGTTTGTCATATTCTACTGAAAAGTTTATGACTTTCAATTGCAGGCAAACATGTCAATCATTGTCTTTATTCAGGTATACAGAAGAGATTTCCTGTGTGTTTGAATACCTGTATTGTTATTGTCCCTCTTCTTCTTGGAGTTTTTCACTTTCCTCTTCGCTTCCTGCTCTTTCTCGTCATCACTATAATCTAAAGCCTGGATAGAAGAGAGACAGAGAGAGATGAAGTGCGGCTCTCTCCTAACACAAAGAAATCACACCAATCTTTTTGGGCAGAGTGAAAAGTCTACATTTTAGGTTTACAAATTTAGAGTCCTGAATATTGTCAGCAACAACCATCACTTCCTGAAGATTTACTTGTTTTAATCTTTAGCTGACCCATAAATAAAACATGACCATTCAGTGTTCATGTAGGCTGGTTTCCTAACATGATCTGCTAAAGGTGTTGCAGGTTATAGCTTTATTTGATTATACAGTGGCTCATTTACATTTCTGTGTATGTGCTTACCTCCGCTGGTGGTTCTTGGTCGTTCTTCCAGGATGCATCAGATCCCTTTGAACTGAAGGAAAAGCATTTTCACCACAACACACTAGTTAGGTTTGGTCAGAAACAAACATCAGTTCATCATATCAAAAGTAAATAACTAATCAGTATATTTGTTGAACTTTAATGTGCTCTATGCTGTATAAATGCGTGTGTACTTACAGTCTGAGTTGTTGTGTGAGAATGTATCCTGTGTACTCTTTGATGGCTGGTGTGTAATAAACAGTCAGTCCCTCTGTGAGCCCCTTGCTGGTAATCTGGTCCGCCGAGTTAAAACGCAAAATATACAGCGGACTGGACACTGGACCAAACACCTCAAACACCTGAAACAGAAAGTTAGCATGTGGGAACCAACAGCACACAAAACACTTCTTCACACACCAAGAGAGTAAGGCAGAGGTAACGATGAGGCGTTTTCAGACTGGGCAGAACAGTTAGAGGAGCCCACTCTCTTTTTTATTGTGTCCGCACTGCAAGAACTGGGAACGATTGTAGTTCTTAGAGCGCCATTTTGAGGGACTTTTTTTAGCTCCTACTTCAGAGTAGGTACTCTGCCAGCACAAGAGAAACCCTGAGTGATGTAAGCATACGGTGATTGGTCAAACAGATGAGCCAATGCAGCACCAGCAACTGCCATCTTTAAAAACCCGTAGCCTTAAAAAATGGATCAAAACACGGACAAATGGAGCGACAGTGAAGTCCAGGCTTTATTAAGTGTATATGCAACGGGGGAAATACAACATGATTTTGACTCGTCAAAGCGAAATATAACGTGTGTGACGTTGGGAGTGACGTTGCTATACCAACCGCTGGCCGGCTTATGTCACTTCAGCGTTCCTATTGGCGGTGTAATGCAAACAGAAAAAAAGCCCTTGAAGGTATGTAGTTCTCGGGGGAGCTCCCCAGTGGGCAGTTCCTCTCAGGGAGTCCCCAGAACAGTTTGGTCCGAAAACGCCTAAGGTCATACAGATAAACTCTGCTGGTCAACCCACCTTGCCCACAGCCAGCCTATCAGATCTAAAGATGATGCTGTCATCAGTCAGAGGGGGCGTGTCCTTCAGAGACTGTATGATAACTGCAGACACAGAAAGAGAGATTAAAGACAGCGCTGACAAAACACACATTAAAAGCCTCCACTTCTATTATTCTCTTCCTGAGAAAAGCTACTTCAGACATCAGATAGTAAAAGCCGAAGTGTGACCTTAACGTGAGAGAGTGAGAGCGTGTGTGTGTGTGTGTGTGTGTGTGTGTATTTACCAAGTTGCTGTATAATACTGGAGACTGTTCCTACAGGCCGTAGTTCTGCATCTTCTGGTAATGACACACACACCTCCTCCACTGCTGGAAGCTCCTACACACAAACATTACGACATGTTAGCTGGTGGTGTAAAGGTAACTTAACTGGTCATAGGGTTTAGAACACAACGGGGAAAAAACATGTGCGCGTTAAGTCTAGTAAGATGCTTCTGCATTCTGTGGCAGCATGTGACGATTGTTCCGACCTTAAAAATGAAAACCTGAACATTGTTTGGTGAAGCAGACAGTGAGTACAGTTAGTATTTTGCTCAGTTTCCCAGCCAGCAAGTCGGTAACTATTTCATAATATTAATCTGCAACCCTAACATTTGCACACAATTATTTGGGGAGCTAATCTTAAATCTTTTCATATGCCACGTCTGACTATGAAACAAGCTTAAAGTTGTAGATAAGACAAAAGCAGGTAAAACTATGCAGGACACGCAGGACATTACTGTTCACAGACAAGACCCATATTACTGTCCTTCTGTCCTCCTCACTATAGAGGAAAAGCAGGAATTGCACACACACAGTAAAAACCCTCCATTTCAAACATACGATCACAGACTGACCTCGAGCAGGACTTCATCTCTGGTTTTGATAGGGGCTGGTTGGCTGAAACCCTCGTCATCATCCCCAAAAACGGGGGCAGAGGGAGAAGAGGATGACGAGGAGGAAGAGGAAGAAGAGGAGGAAGAGGAAGAGCTGTCACTGAGGACGGGAGAAGAAGAGCATCAGAGTGAGTCATTTGTTTCCATTCTTGTACTGCTTCCTGCTTACAACTTTTCTGGCATTAAATCCAAAGGCGACTGTTGGTGCAAAAGTTTTGTAACTAGCATGTCTGGGCTAAAAACACCAATAACAAGCTATTTGTCAAATTGGTGTGTGTGTGTGTGTGTGTGTGTGTAATACCTGTCTGAATCCTCTGAATCATTGTCATCACAGTCCTCTATCTTAGACACACTCTCTAAAGAAAGCGGTGCCGCTGCAGAGTCTGCATGTACATCTCCCGTTTCCTCTGGTTGTGTTTGTGTATTTGATGACGTGTCTGCGTTGTCGGGGGTTACGATGAGATTTTCTAGTTGTGTTGTCATGGTAACCTCCATCGCCTCTTCCTCCCCCTTGTGCGCTGGTAACACCTGTCCATTCTCCTCTGGTAGTTTTTCATCCATCTGAAATGTACACGTATTTTAAATCTTTGAAGGCCGGCCTTCAGATAACACATGGAATTACAGGATCCACTTGGTTCACACGCTGCTTGCTATGGCCCCAATCATGCTTTAGTGGAAATATGTAGGAGTAATAGGAGAGATACAGTTAAACTGTCAAAAAATTTTACATTTGAGCTGCATGGTCCATGTCTTTTTCCAATTTGTTAAAGGGTTTGCCTTCTTTGACCCTCCCAGACGCACTAGTGCAGTTTAATTATATATTAAAATGTACAGAACTTTGTGTTAAATATATGTGATATAAGATCCTTAAGTAACCAAAGATGACAAATACATAATGGAAATGTATAGAACGGCGCTCAGTTTATCTTTAATGTTCCAGTCAATGTAATACTGCACCGTCCAACCATTAAAATTACAAAAAAATAATGTAACTTGTAATTTACATCCACGCTAGCGTCAGTCGGCTAACTAGCTAACGAGCTAACCAGGGCTAACAGCGTTGAACTTAAGTCCCGAACCACGCACAGCCGTGAGCCCGCATGACAGAGCCACAATCAAGCGGGTTCCATAAACAACATGTCGGCACGGTAACAATTGGTTTGCTAAAATTAATACCCGTTTGTTTGTGAAGACTTGACTCGTGCTGCGAAGAACCTCATGAAACTCCAGATCGGTTTTAACTCTCCGAAATGAACAGAACTACTTCCGTTATCAACCTTCAAAATACAAGCTTCAATGACGGTCGTGCTTAAAAATCACTGCTAAACTAGTGAAAACTACAGTAACCACACAATGAGACATTATACCAAGGGACATTTGAGTAAAAATACAATTAATTTTATTTAGTCCTTTTCACAGCATACAGTAGCCTACATTAATAAACGCATTCAGTCGATGTAGGCAGTCATTTGACAAGACAAATAAGAAGCTGACGTTATTATATTAAAATCTAAAAATCATGTCACAATGTAAATGACTACGGAATTTTGTATAAAAAAATAAACAATAAAAGGAGTTCCGTTGAAACCACTGCAAGTAGCCTGCTTTGTTTTGTTGTGTTTATACATACAGTACGCAACTATTCGTACATTTTATTTGGAAGGCACAATTCTTAAATTCCGGTGGTAATCGTTACCATCCACAGGTCCACAACACGTGGGGTTATGTTTTTCCGGGTGTGTGCAAGGCTGTTGCGCAGGCTTAAGCGACCGGCGAGGGGAGAAGGAGCAAGATACTTTGTAAAAAACAAAAATATCAATTAATCATCAATCACTGCTTCACTCATAGGCTGGAGTCTTGGTGAGTCAGAGACAAGAGCCACAGGGCTCCACTGTTATGTCAGTAGGGTAGTTTTTATTTGTAGTTTTAGTTTTGTCTGCCAGCCCATTAAAAGAAAAAACAAAGATGAAAACTTAGCCTTGGTAATAAAAAAAATGCTCATGGTAAGTCAAAATTATGAGATAAAAAGTTATGATTATGAAATAAAAGTCTAAATAGTTCTCCTATTCAATTTAACACGGAAATGGATTGTGAGTACATTGAGAACTACTGAAATACTTCATTTGCTTGCTGATTCACATGGGACTGTAACGTACCTCTGAAAGGGTTTTAAGCAAGAAGCAGCTCTGGCGTAGAAAGAATAAAACCGATGTTGCAGAGGGGGCAAACTTCATTGAACAGCAACTGGAAACATCTGGTCAGTGTCATGCTTACAGATGGATGCACCAAAAATGTTGGTTACATGGAACTGTGACTGACAGGGAAACAGTTCAAATATTGCTGCAGTTATTGGATGGTGAAGGTGTTGATCTGAGGTCTAGAAACAGACTGCGAAGTCCAGTTTTGATTAGACCTATTTGACAAACTGAGAGAAGATGGCTATTTCTCCTTGATCCAGTTTTGCTTTCTTCAAACAATACAGATAATTGACACATTGTGAAATACAGGATTGCCCAATAATATTTTTAAGAGCCACAAATGACCATGTGTAAAAAAGTAATTGAGTGTGTTCTGTACAGAGAATGAATAATACATAAATGATTGTTTCTGGTTGGCAAAACAATAATGTGGGTTGAGGTATTCAGAGTAGCTTTGCATCAAATAAGTAGGCATCATTTAAGAATTGTCCTGTGTAATAATTGGCCCTTTTTTATTTTTGGATTCTTCCACATTTTGATAGCTGTGAAAATATAATTGCAACATTAGTTGCAGTTGCGCTGCAGCAAATTACATTTTATTATTCCAAAGTCATGGCTGAATGTTTAGCTGATTTCAACAATGTAGATGAAGCATTTGAATTCGATGGCCATCCCTATTTATGGTCCTAACTATTAGTCATTTAGACCCCAAAATTTGTAAAAATGAAGCGCAGGTTTAAAAACACCGGAGGTACCCTTTAACTGAGGCATTAATCACCAATGTTCAACATTTTTATACACTCCGACTGAATATTATTGCCCTCCTAGGAAGAACTTAATGAGTTTGTATTGACCTGGAATAACCACAGAGTCCGTCAAGTCCACAACTCACAATCACCTTATGGACGTCTGTCCATATTGCATGCAGTCCCTCAGCTGTACAGAGGCAGAGACTGTTTGCACCATGTGGACGTGGAGAAGGCTCAAGTCTTGGATTATTATTACTGATTATTACTGGATTAATATTATTGTCGGAATCCCAGATTCTTGTTGTTTTTGGCATCTTGTATTGTTTTGTGAAGTAGGATTTGTAGCTTATGCTGCTGCACTTTTGCACATATTGGAAGTTATTATTATTGACACATTAGCAAAATATTTAAAATGTAAAATATCAGTGAATCAGCATATACTGTACTTTAAATGAGGACATACAGGATGCAGGTAGGATTTCACCTTATCAAATATGACCAACAGGTGGCAGCATACTCCTGTTTAATTTATGTAGGCTATGATAGCAAGGAGTCTGTCTGGGTCGATGTGGAGTGAGAAAGGTTTGAATCTTTTCATAAAATACAACTATTTGATCTGAACTAATGTCATGTGATATTTGGAATGAAAAGCCCAACGTTGGTGTCCCACGATGCATGATTAGTGTTCCTCATTGAATATTACCAATAGTGGTACCCTTTTTAATTCAGAAACCATAAATCATTCCACAAGTCAGAGGTGTTCTGTTCAGAACTGAAGGCAGGAGTGGAGGGGAAATCAACACTGTACAGCACTGTGATGGATTTGGGGACGTGGAGTGTGCATGATGATCCAAGAAATGTGTCTTTGTATGGTTTTTACTTTAGAACAGCCAAACTGCGGTTGACTGCTGTTGAAATGTCTCAGTTTTCAAAATGTCCTTTCATGACCTTTCTTTGGCTCAATGTCTGTATGAGCCTCTGTTGTCTGTCTTAACAGCATATTTTACATCTGTCTAGTGTCAAAAATGCAAAACTGTCTCCTGTACAAGTGAGTTTTCTAGTTAATCTTTTGGAATACAAGTTTTCCAGTTTTTCACCTGGCAGCAGCGTCAAATAAATACTACATAAATTCAGCTGATGCTGCCTCCTGAATGGCCATATTGTTACTGAGCTAATCAACTTGCATCGGCTCAGTGCCACTGTTTTAGTTCAAAGCCAGTTCACACATCAAACAACACTTCTCAAGCGCCTCAAAGACGGTACCGCTTTGCGTCGATCAGTGTTGCTTTTGAAGACAAATTGACATAAATGACCGTCACCAGTTCTACGTCAGCACTGAGAATGATCCCCAGTAGGATTCATATTTGCATGCACCACAGGCGCTGAGAAATGTGATATTGTTGTTGGTGTGTATGACTCACCTCACCAGAATGCTTTACTAGAATTATACTGGTGTGTGTATTCAAGTGGATGGGAAGTGGAACACCAATACATCTCATTGAGATACTGCCTCTGTGTCCTGTGATTTCCTATGATAACATTGTATGAGCCAAGCCTCTAACACTGATTCCCATTGTTCCAGAGGACAAAATAGAAAGCAGACATCGTAACTGAGAAATTCCTAATGTGCACACTCACAGAAAACCTTGAAAACCTTTGTTTTGCTGCATAGAAAACAAAACAATTCATCTATTCTGGTGACTCAAGAGGCTATGAAACATATTCCCCATTTTGTTCCCCACTATGTTGTCATGGTCTGCTGTGTGACAATTGTTCTGTTCATCCCACCTGTTTTCCTCTGGGTTTGCCAGCTGTCCACACTGGAAAACAAAGCCAAAATGTATAAAAATAAAATCAATGAATGCAGCCTAACAAGGTCACTCTGATATTGTCTAACAGAAGTAGGAATATTACTGTAGGAGGTCGTTTTGTTATTCGGAACACCTACGGAGGCTTCTCTGGTCTAACAATTAATGCAGTTGTTTTTAACATCTAACCATTGTTTAAAAATGTCCAAGGTGTGAAACCATGAGGATCAACAGCAACATTTCTACATTAGCATTAGGTTAAATGTGAATCTTCTCAGCCTGAATCACAAAGTGGGCCAGCATCACATCTCTGTTTATGCCAACAGTTTTCTTACTATTTGACATTGTGGTAATGACAGTGTTTTATAGTTTTAGTAAACATTTGAGCATTTTTGGTTCAGAGTGAAATGTATTGAAAACTGTTGGATGGATTGCCATAAAATACAGACATTCATGTTCACCTCAGGATCAATTGTATTCACTTTAGGGGTCCTTTAACTTTTTATTAAGAGCCGTCAGGTCAATATTTCAGTTTGTCCAGTACTTTATGACCAAATACCTGCAAAACTGTTATTCCCATCAGCCTCAGTTGAACTTTGTGTCCCTAATTAGCAAATGTTAGCATGCTATCATGCTAGACTAAGATGGTGACAAAGGTAGGCATTACCCGCTAACTATAAGCATGTTAACATTGTCATTAGTCAGGTTTCCATCATGTACTCAGAGTTTTTTATGCATAGACTGAAAACGCAAATAAAAACAGGTGGATGGAAATGCACTTAATTCGAGCATGTTAGCAAACTGATGTTTGTTCAAAGCATCGCTGTGCCTAATGGTTATGCTAGAAAAGAACTAGTTTGTACGACGTGTTGTCCGACCACACTGGAAATCAAATTTGTTTTATAGCTGTTCCGAACCGCTACACTGGACGACGACGGAGCCCCCACAGCGCGGGCAGATGTGATAGTCGTTTCAATATGAGGATAACGTCGCACATTTCAGACAATCTCTGCTGGAACACATTCATAGTGTTGCAATCGCTTGTACAAAAGTGACAGAAATAGTAGTGTAACAAACAAAAAATAGAGCTAAAGCTAAGCTAAGTCATTGTTAAACCTTTAAGTTTAAGTTTTTTTGTTGCTTTCTTAAGGTTAAAAAACTTTATTATTCATTTATTAACAGGTAACTATGCTTTTTGCAGCTACCAGATCTAAAGCCAGAACATTGCCTTATTAATGTTAATAAATAATTTATTATGCACTTATTAACACTATAAATAGGTAGTATTTATTTTTCAAAAAGTTTTTTTTTTTTACCTCAATAAAGCAACAAAAAAGCTTAGCAAAGGTTCAACAATGGCAGAATATGTAAGTTAGTAAGACTCAATAAATGACTGTAATGCTGTTATAAACAATTATAAGAAACTCAAACGGCTGTTATTAACGTTCTTAAGCAATCTATACGTTAACAAGTTTCTTAAAAGTGATTATAAATGTCCGATAATCTAACAATGAACATGTTTATGATGCTATTAGTAACACTTAACACTATAGTCTTATTAACACATAATGATGTTAATAAGCATCTTATGAGGACTAATAAAGGCGTATAATATAATACAGAACCAGGGAGAAGCACTATGTTGAATTTGCAGAAAAGCGTGTCTTGATTTGACATAAAATGCACTCCACCGTCACAAGTTGTGTTAAAAATCTCTTTCTTCTTGTGTTGATGTGCATTCAACCTGAGCCTATTTGTGTTTTGACAGCATACACAGGGAACTGAACTTGCGTCTCTGAGGGGCCACAGGATGTGTTTGCTGGTCAGAAAGGCAGTAGGTGTTTTTCTGGTATTGTCTCTATCTCTCACACACACACACACATACACACACACACACACACACACACACACACACACAGAGAGCAGGTGTTGTTTGTCAGAGAGTACTCTTCTTTTTAATGGTCCCAATGTCACTCATTGTGTCACACATGACAAAACACTGGCAACAGCATTCCATACATGTACAAACACACACTCACACACACAAACATAATACATTTACTGCATCTCCACTGTGACATCTCCATATCTCAGAGAAAATTCCTCAAATTCCTGTATTTTCTTTCCTGTTGTCAGTGTGTCACTTCCACATTTCCTCCCGTGGGTGACAAGTTTCAGCTGTTTACGAGCTTTAAAGGAAAAAGACATAAAAGGACAAGAGTCTTTATAGTTTCAATACCCTATCTTTTACATTTTGACATTACATAAACTTTCTGCCTCTCTGATTTCTGTTTTAGATTTTTCATTTGCAGAGTAAAACTATAAGCCAATAATCACTAACATTCTCTCCATTTACATGAGAACACATCTGACAATCTGTAAAGAGCCTGTTAATTAAGCTACATCCTCGAAAATCAAATGGAAAACAAAGCTAGATTTAATACAAAACAGCCTCAAATTGGCTGTAAAAATTTTGTTCTAAATATTTATTTGCATAAAGCAAGGGGGGAATTACTATTTACGTCTTGTTTCCTATCATCACTGACAAAATTGAGAGAATGATGGGCACTACACTATTACTATGAATCACTACACAGAATGTCAATACTGTATCGAGTTTTTAGGATGGAGACGTTCTCATTGTGTCAGTCCGTCAATACAGTAGGTTTAGATTGCTAAATGGCCAAATTTCCAGAACATTTTCAGTGGATATGTATGATCTCCAGAGGCTGAATCCTCATGAGTTTGGTGATCCTGTAACATTCCTGCATGATCTGTCAGGAAGAACAAATTTCACCTTTTGATTAAAAAAATGTGTTAAAGAATCTAATGGGCAGATTGTCATGAGATTTGCTGAGCACGTTCATGCTCCTCAGAGGATAAACACTTTTCATTTTGGACACCATCTGCTAGCACCACACTAAGGTCAGAACATAAATTTCAAACCAACGTGATGTAACCTAAAGGATAATGCTGCCAATATTCTGTATTTTTGTTACTGTCAACAAATCAGTGTTAGTCTGTCTCTCAATACTTTCTGACTTCCTGTCTGTGGTTCTCAGCTCCAAGTCCATTGGTTCCTACTGAAGATGTAAATCTTTAAGGCAATCTTGGGATGTGTAGTGGAAAATGTCAATACTTCACAGCTGGGGGTGGTGTCAGACTCATTTGGCCTTTCTATGGTTCCACAGGACAAGGTGTGAAAGATCTTACATGTTCTAAAGCAACTGGTCTAGATCAAATGCCTGCCAGATTTCTGAAAGATGATGCTGAACATATTACCATATCTCACTCGTGTTATTAATCTCTCCACTGAGTATGGTAGAGACTAGTCTCAAAAGATCTGAAACTTGCCAGGGTCATTCCTTTGTATAAGAAAAGGAGCAAATTGGAAGGGAAGGGAAATTATTGAAAAGTTTCCATTTTGGGAGTCATATCAAAAATCTTGGAGAAAATAATACAAATTAATACAAGCTACATTTGCAAAACTAATTTGTTGTATGAAATGCAATCTGGTTTTAGAGAGTCACACTCAGCAGATACATATTTATATTTAGATCTAGATATTTATATCTGGATCGGTGGTTGCAGAGCTGCAGAGTCATGATCTGTGGTTGTGGAGCTGCGGAGTCTGGATCTGTGGTTGTGGGCCACCTGCTGCCCTCGTGTTTTTGCTCGGCAGCCACTGCTGCTACTGTTATTATTGGTCTTATTATTAGTATTACTACTACTATATTGCTATTAGTATTATTTGTATTAACATTAATACCATTACCACTATTGTTACTTTATATTTGTATGTAGAACTGAACTGTGCTGTACTACTGTATGTTTGCTTTCCTCCTGCTCTCTCTCTCTCTCTCTCTCTCTCTCTCTCTCCCTCCTCTCTCTCTCAACCCAACCGGTCGAGGTGACTCTCGAGGCACCGCACACCGCACACCCAGAGCCTGGTTCTGGTGCTGGTTCTGCCTGTTGAAAGGGAGTTTTTCCTTGCCACTGTCGCCTAGTGCTGCTCTTGGTGGGAATTGTTGGGTCTCTGTAAACATAAGGAGTCGGTCTAGACCTGCTCTATATGAAAAAGTGCCCTGAGATAACTTTGTTTTGATATGGCGCTATATAAATAAAACTGAATTGAATTGAATCTATTTATATAAGGAAAGGGATTTATTTGGGCAAATTCTGTGTGATGGTGCTTTTAGACCTCCAGAGAGCCTTTGACACTCTTGACCATCAGATTCTGCTCACTAAACTTAAAACTTTTGGTTTCAATAGCTTGGCTTTGGGTGGATTCTGTCATATTTGACTGATAGGTGCCAAAGAGTGGAGATTAACAGCACTTTATCTGAGGTTAGAGAAATCAACTTTGGTGTGCCTCAGGGAAGTGTGCTAGGTCCTTAGCTCTTTCAGTTATACATTAATGACATCAAATCTCTTTGCAGATGTGATCTTTTTCTCTATGCAGACGACTCAGCTTTACTTGTTTCCCACAAGGACATTAACATTGTTGAGAGCCAGGTAAGTGATAAATTGAAAAACTAGCTGTCTGAAAATATAATATCTATAATCGAATATATTATAGATATATATATAATATCTATTCACCTTGGGAAAACAGAATCTATATTATTTGGTCCAAAAATAAGGTTGAGTAGGTCCTTGGAGCTGAGTATAACAGTGGGAGACACTCTGATTGCTGTGAGGACAGCTCCCTGAGAGGAGAGATTATGGGACAAAGAGAAATTACCAAGGTGAATCAGGACATTTTTGGATAAGGAAATCCTGAAAATATTAGCCTCAGTTTTAAAACAGCCTCACTTTGACTACCCTTGTACTACATGGTACAGTAGCACCCCCAAGGTGATTAAAACAAAACTTCAAACAGCTCAGAATAAACCAGTCAGGGTGGTAATGAACTTTACGTCTCACTTTCTAATTCAAGGAATTAAAATGGCTGATGGTAGAAAATAGGGTAAGGCAGCGGAAATTGAGACTTATACATAAGATCTTAATGGGCCAAGGTATTTTAAGAATTAATTTAGGCTCGTTAGGGACTTAGGTGGCTATTCAACTAGAGGCATGTAGTTTTAAGACATGTTCTGGGCAAAAGACCTTTCTGTACATGGCAGTGGTAGAGTGGAACAGACTTCCAGTAGAGGAAAAATCAAGTCCTGTCATAGGTTTAAACATGCATATGGGTGTGCGGGGGTGCCAGGTAAGGTGGCCACCATAGACTGTATATAAAGATGGACGACATGACAGGGCCCCAAAAGTGAAGCCAAAACATCTTGATCGCCCCCTGGTGGCTGGCTGCAGTATAGGTCATAAACCTCGCCTCCTAGATGTTAGTGGATGGAACATGTGCCAAACTGAAAAGTCAAAGTACACGTCAAATACATTTTTCCCAAAGATGGTTTCTGTCATTTTAGGTAGTTCTTATCATGCTGATATATGTTCAAATGTTCATTTTTCTGATAAGTTTGGTTTGAATTTGATGCTATACAAAGGGGGTGTGACGTCCGCACACCCCCTCCGCAGATCACTACTGCACAGACTTTGGCTCCAAATGGCATCACCAGCACAAGATGGCAGCTCCTTTATCCGGGATATTTTGGCTTCATTTTTGTACAGTGGGAGGAAGTGGAGACGCGTCGTCCATCTTTAAACACTATACAGTCTTTGGCTACAACAAAGAAACTAATGGATTTGGTCAATGTCAAATCATGATGACACACCTCATCATGCATTATTGCTTAACTCACAATCTTAATGAAACATGTACATATGAGGATCTAAGAACATTAAAGTAATGAGCCAAATATATTTGATCAGTTACATTTCAGTTCACATTTCATTTCAAGATCTTTCTCTTGTGTAAGCCTAACACATTTACATCAGCGGGCGACATTCACCCACTAATGGTGAAATCCTTGTTGAAACCATCATTTCAGCTGAGCACAGGACATTGCAGAAGCATTTCAACTTTTCTGTTACATAGTTTAAATAAAGTTTGGGTCCCATACCTTACAGTGTTTGCAGATTGCTTACACACTTGACACTCATCGTGTCCAAACTCTACACACAAGCCAAATAAGACACAACATGTGGAGTTAAACATCTCACTTCTATGTCAAAATGAAACTCTGTAATCAAAACC